>CAUDMG010003658.1:0-50000 GCA_958450375.1 Homarus gammarus | reverse complement strand
ATCTTCCTGTAGTTTCCCGGAGTATACCACCCGCTTCGCGCACCCACCAGAGACGCTCTTATCAATTAACTAATTATCACCTCAGACCACCTCAGAGTTAGGTACCGATGTGCCAAGCTAGTACTATGTGGGGATTTTAACAAAATTGACATCCCTGATATCGAGGACCAGCTGCTACTATCACATGGTGTGAACGTCTCTACGCACGGTCAAAACACCATTACCTTATCTTAACTGACTAAGGGGACCAGTACCAACCACCTCAACCAATGCCTCCTATCAGGTGTAGTACACACCTATTAGTGTTTTGGTCTCCTGCTCCTACTACCAGTCACTACCAGTCACATGAGGAGCCATTACATCAAGACCTACAGGCCGATTACTGACTGTGCACTGCCCCGCTTTGGGCAGTGGATAGTTCACTATCACTGGACTGAAGTACTAAGTGTGGATGACGTAGAAACCAAATGGAAAAATTATATCAACACCACCACGGAAGCTCACCAACACTTCTTCCCTGAGAAATCCGTCAGATTATGTCTAGCTGACTCGCCCTGGATTACACCTCGGTTCAAATAACTTAGGCAACAGAGAAACAGCGCCTTCTATCTCATTGGCAACAAGCACTCCAGGGCCCTTCGCAACCAAATCATTCGCGAAATACGTGCTGCAAAGAAGTCTTACTACCCAACCAGGCTGCAACACCTCAAGCAGACCAACTCGGTGCACTAAAAATAAGACTCAACCCTCCCCTTCCTTAGCTACCTCACTAATTGTGACGCAGCTGAACAAACTAACAGCCATTTCTCAACTATATACCAGACTATTCCTGGGCTTAATGCAACTAGTCTGTCTCCTTACCTATCAGTCCCCTCTCCCAATGACTTAGTGGAAGAATTTGAAGTAGCAAGACATTTGGATAAACTGAAGATCAAGAGCTCCACCACCCCCCTACAAGGAGTTCTCCCCGGAACTAGCCAAACTTCTCTGCTCTATCATCAAATCTTCCCCCAGTCAACCAAGATACCCAGCTGACTGGAAGACTTCATTATGGCTCACCAGTGCCCAAGTCAACCAGCCTACAACCCTTAAATGAGTTTTGACCCATTGCCATCACCCCAGTACCCAGCTTAATATGCGAAGTTTCGTTTTTCACTGAGTTTATGCTGATATTGCAGGCGCCATAAATCCTCTGCTATTTGGCAATATGAAAACTTTCTCGACTACATATACAGCCATCTGAAAAAACGAAAGACGTTTGTGGATGTCGCCTTTATTGGCTTCACCAAGGCATTCGACCTATCCAACCAAAATTTAATCATCAATAAAGCTATTGATCCTCGGGTTTCGGAGAATTCTTATACAATGTTTTATAGAATCCACCTTTGATTCACTCACCTGTGGCGTCCCCCAAGGTACCAAGATGGGACTGCTCTGCACCCTCCAGAATATATTGAACAATCTCCAAAATTAGGCCACCAAAAACCAAGTCACCATCAACTATACTAGAACCATAGTTATGCACGTCAACCTCTCCTCTGTCCTTGTCCCATCTCCCTTCATTGCTTTGGGACCAAACACACTCCAGGATGTGGACTCCACCAAGCTTCTCGGCGTCACTATAGATAACAAATAAATTGGAAAGTGCACATCAGTCTAATCATCAAAGTTTCCAGTTTTCGTCTTCACCTCCTCCGTCGTTTCCACTCCCTCGGAGTTCCTTCGCCCGAGTTCCACACTGATTATTAAACATTCACACTTCTCAAGCTCACCTATGCCTCCCTTGCCCGGTCTCCCTCCCTGAATGCCACATAATGGAAACACCTATAAAAAGTGCAGAAGAGATCGCTTGTTTACTATTTTTTCGAAGATTTAGGCAGGTACCTCCAGCAGCGATATTGGTCGAAAGTTTTCGACTTTGTTTGGAGGCTTTCCTGCTTTTGGTATGAGGCGAATAACGGCGATTTTGAACATCTTAGGGAAGTATCCAGAGGCGAGGCAGGCGTTGCATATATGAGCAAGCCTCTCTATCATGTTGTCGGGAAGTTGAGCCAGTATCTTCTTGTTAAAGTGACTTTGCCAAGGTGATTTGTTTTTAAACCCTCTTATGACGGCTGACACATCTGCAGGAACTGTACACTCCGTTAGGTAGCTTCCGTCCACCAGTCTAGTGAAGTCAGTCCGTGGGAGCGGCTGGAGCAGGCGCTGATGGTCCTGCAACTGACCTAAAATGTCCTCCTCAAACTCCCTGTCGAAGCCCTCGTTCTCCTGTTCACTAATGGTAAAGATCTTCCGTAAATATCGCCCACTTTTGTTCATGTAGACATTTGCTCTCGTGCTGGATGTCCGTCTGTAGCTCTCGGTACCGGTCTCTCAGCTCTTGCGTCCACCCGCGGATACTGGCTAGCTGTCTCACGTGATCGTACTGGACACTGAGCTGCGTCAGCTGGTGACTAGTGTGAGGATGGGGAATGGTCCTGTGAGTGGTGGTCGGGATGTTGTTGTCCATCTCCTCACATCCGTGTACCATTGTTCGACCGTGTCGTCGATGTCATTGGGGCTGGCTTCTTCCAGGTTTCTCCCCTGCTTGAGACTGAGAGACTCCTTGAAGGAGTCCCAGTCTGCCCGTTTGAGGTTTGACCTGATGTTGGCGGGGATCATAATGGGATTGGATGAGAGCGTCACGACTACTTGCAGGTGATCGCTGGTACTGATGGGTCCGGCGGTAACGTGCCTATTCAGGACAGCCTCGTTGTTAGAGAGGATTATATCGGGTGTTGTGGCACTGGCACGTTTGATCACTGTCGGGAAATCTGGCCCGAGGTGTTGCAGTTTTCCCTTTCTGCTGTTGTCATACAGCACCACACCGACGTTGTTCTCATTACCGTGTCCGAGAATGGCGTGGCGCTCATTTAAGTCCCCTATGATGTGTGTTGGTTTTCCGTGGCGTAGCAACTGGTTTAGGTTTTGTTCGGGTAAGTAAGGATGTCTGGGAGGTAGGTACATTGTGCATATGATAACAGGTCCCCTAGTTGTCCCCACCTGCACTCACCAGAACTGAATCCTCGAAGTCTAGGAACACTCTATGACTCAGCCGTGACCTGATGGCCACAACGACACCATCGTTCAGCTCACCCATCATGTTCCTCTGGTATACAGTGTAGCCAAAAATTTTCAGCTTACTTTCGTCCTTTATGCCAGTACTGTTTCACAGAATGATGTCTGGGTCTAATTGATAGTATAAATTAGACAGTTCTTTACATCTATTAAGGGACCAGTGTAGGACATTATGTTGGACAATTTTCAGCACCAAGAAATTCAAAATAGGCAGTCAAAAAGGCAAAATAAAGTGGCAAAATAGGCATTAAAAAGGCATTTATTCCCAGAGCAATTATAGAAATGAAACTAGAAATAAAACTTAAGTACATAAGTTCCATAACTGTTACTCATATGCAGGTTAATCAGTCTGGTTACATAAAATAACAAGCATTTTCTTGATGTTTTCAAATTTGAACCCATGCCTTCTATCAGATAGAAGATGCTTGAAGAGCGAGAATGATCTCTCTACCTCCACCGACGTCACAGGAGCATATTTAAAACATACAACGGTCTGCGGATTCATTTCCCCAACATCTGCATCATTCTGTCCTTTAAGAACTTTTCCAATATTCTTGATTTTTTCCAGGTCTCGGTTTGCAGCAATCACTCGTTCACATTTTTCACCTAAAAATTGTCCTTTCTCACCCGAAACCTGAGTTATATCGGCAACGATTGTCTCAAAACACTTCAAAGCACTGAGGCAGTGCGTCGACTCATATACGTCTCGCGCCAACAAAAGCAATGTTGCCAAGTTTATAGGGGTGGTTTGCTAAGTTTTATGGTGTTCCGAAACTTTAATTTCGTGTTTGGAGTGTTACTTTGTGGAAATATGTTCAAAAAAGCACATAAGGCTATTATTTAGTAGAATAGGCATTATCACTCGCAATTCCCTAAAAAAGGCAAAAAGGGCATTTTATGGCATTTTGCCTAAACATCCGGGCTCTAATGGTCACAATAAAGATGTATGTGTACGCATTGGTGATTATATATATATATATATATATATATATATATATATATATATATATATATATATATTGGGCGCAGAAACCGAAGGACAACCACAACGCGTTGAGGTTGTTTTCAAAATAACCAGAAAGCGAAATTTTGCGTTTCGATTTTACCCTCACATAAGCTAACCCAATCCAAACTAACCTAACCTAACATAACCTATCCTAACCTAACCTAACCTATCCTACCTTAACCTATAGCAAAATCTCGCTTCTGGTTATTTTTCAAATAACCACAACACATTGTGGTTGCTTTTTGGTTTCTGAGCCCAACATATATACAGTATACACACACACACACACACTACATCCCTGACCACCGTAGGGTCAAGACCTATTCAGGCGCTACTGCTCAGCAGCTGCCTCCCTTGGCAAATGTTTGGCCCATTCCCCAAGTCCCTCCCCCTGACCCATCCTCACCACCGGGATATCAAAAATTTCGTTTCGGAAAGAAGTGGGACCAGTGTTGAACAGTGATGAACAGTGTTTAAGCCAGTGAATTCAGCACTAGACAGTACCAGTGAGAGCCGTGACCCATCAGTGAGATAAGCACCCCTGGGAACTAACCACCATCTTCTGACAAGGAGGTGCTAATCAGTCCACCCTGAGAACAACAATGGGTCGGCTTCACACCTGCGTACGAAATAAAACAACACAACCCAGCAGGGTGGGGTATTGTGATACCACCCCACACCACCAGGTGTCTCCATGACCACGTGAGGTCTTTCATATCAACACCCAAGGACGAGTTATTGCACCAAGTGAACACCACACCAGCCAGTCCAGGCCCTGGCCATCAACTGTAAACTATAATAATTTGTATGTTCAATTCATGTTCCTTCTTCTTTCAATAATGATAGCTTTTGTTATACGACCCACCCACACAATGTCTTTGTATGTAATAAGTCATTTTTGTCCAATGTATATTTCCAGCCCTCGGGCTGCAGAACTTTTTCAATAAACCGTTAATTATTATTATTATTACTATTATTATTATTATTACACACACACACACACACACATATATATATATATATGTATATATATATATATATATATATATATATATATATATATATATATATATATATATATATATACAGTATATATATATATATATATATATATATATATATATATATATATATATATATATATATATATATATATATATATATATATATATACTGTATATTTCAGTGTCACAAAGGAACGGAATAGGGAGAAAATTGACTCGACTCCCTCTGTAAAACTTTGTTATAGCGATATTAACTGGAAGGAAAAGGCGTGTAAAAAAATCATTGCATATCACCTAGAAAATAAAGTTGGCGACAATATCAGGACACAGCAACACTATCACAAGACTGTAACAATAACGCAACACAGCAAAACTATCACAACACTGTAACACTATCACAATACACCAACACTATCACAACACAACAACACTATCACAACACTGTAACACAATCGCAACACAGTAACACTATCACAACACTGTAACACTATCAACACAACAACACTGTAACATTATCAAAACACTGTAACACTATCACAACACTGTAGCAATATCACAACACAGCAACACTATCTCAACACTGTAACACTATCGCAACACAGTAACACTATCACAACACTGTAACACTATCACAACACTGTAACACTATCACAACACTGCAACACTATCACAACACTGTAACACTTTCACAACACTGTAACACTATCACAACACTGTAACACTAGCACGCCGCTGTATAACTATTACAGCAGAGTAACGCAATCACAACACAGCAACACTATCACAACACTGTTACACTATCACAACACTGTAACACTCTCACAACACAATAACGCTATCAAAACACTGTAACACTATCACAACACAGTAACACTCTCACAACACAGTAACGCTATCACAACACTGCAACGCTATCACCACACTGTAACACTATCACAACACTGAAACAGTATCACAACACTGAAAAACTATCACAACACAATAACGCAATCACAACACAAAAACTCTTTCACAACACAACAACACTATTATGTAATGAGACAAATCTCACAAGAAGAGAATTACATAAATAAGTAGGAAGTATAGAGAGTAGGAATGTAAAGATAGGAAACTTGGTAGCGTGGCCTGGATGTTATTTACTCAGCGTCACTACGCTTATCTTATCTCGTATGTCAATACACATACATCACTTCTTAAAGGGACAACTTGTTAAACACCTCTTTGATACAACTATTTATTACTTCACTCAATGACATGAACACATCAATATCACTATTATATCGGGGTACTAACACATTATGCTTTACGTTACTTGACACTGACTCTCGGACACACCTGAATGAATACACTTCCCACAGTAGGTAACTCACCCTAGGACGTTCTGACAAGACTCATGTGTACCCTGACGTAGGCCCAGAGAGTGCTGGCTGGGCTGCCTCCTATGGGAGAATCTGCTTAGCTGGCGATGCCGTGGTCTGGTCGGGAGGTCTCCCTCCCGACCTGGGGAGGGGACGTGCGTGACTCTCGCTAGTGAACCGAGTGACGACCCGAACGGGAGAGAGGTGACAGCAACCAGAGTGAGAATCAGTATGACCAGAATCAGGATGATAATGGTACTGGTAATGGAATGCCCGTGGACGGGACTGTAGGGCCTTTATATGGGGTCGGCCCAGCCGGCTTCTGACCTCTAACAATTAACACTAAACTGGTTTGATCTGGATAGCTGTGTGCAGGTGTGGTCCTGCCCAGGCGTCTTGGCTAGGTGCGGTTGTAGGTCATCGGGCTCACGTCATTAGCGGGCGAGGTCAAGTCCCTTGGGTCGACCTGAGGTGTGTCAACCCGGAATGTGGTGGTACCACGAGGTCTGTGATGTACTTGCTGCTATATACGGCATAATTCTGGGCTGTAAGGTTTGGTCTGACAATCAATCATTACACCTCCCGCCAAGACCAAAGCTTCATCACAGACTGATGCCACATACAGACAGCAACGTCACGTGTGGTGTCAAAGATAATCCCTGGGTCGATAACATTTACAATCAACAATCTCATAAGTGTATGTTTTTCTACTGGCGCTAGTTTGATCTGACAAAGCTCACTATACCTCCCACCAAGATCAAAGCTTCTATGCCAGGAGAAAAAGGAAGCATAGCGAGTGAACATAGAATGAAAAAAAATCCTCCATATCTAGATTTGTATCCAAGACAACTTGCAAATCAAAACAACAACAGGTGTTACATCTCCTTATCAGCCCATGTCAAAATAATAATTCATCTCAGTCAGTAATATGGCTACAACATCGTTTTTCATGAACTCATAAAAACAAGTGAGACTAAAAAAAAAAAGACATTCTTTGAAGTAAACATCAACAAAAATCAGAGAAAATACTTAAAAATACACAAAAAATGTTCCTACTTCACATATTAGGGTATTGGTATCTTTTTATTATACATCAACAACATCAGTACATTAGTTGGGTCCAGCATGACTCAAGTCTTCCATCCAGCTGGTATCTGAAAAATAGGGGATGGCGGCAGCTCAGCAGCTGTAGTCGGTTGGTCCTTCATCATCGACTTTCTTGTGATGTCAGGACAGCACATCTTCTGTCTTCTTTCTTCACATAGCACGTCTTTTGTCTTCTTTCTTCACATAGCACACCTTGTAGGTCGTTTCTCCACACCTTCTGACTTCTTCTCACTTCCTCCTGGTTTCTATACTATTCCAGACGAGTTTTCTGTCCCATCTGCGTTCTTTAAACATCTTCATTTTCATATTCCAGACGATTTTTCTGCTCATCTGCGTTTCTTTATACATCTTCATTTTCATATTCCAGATGAATTTTTCTGCTCCATCTGTATTTCTTTATACATCTCCATTTTCATATTCCAGACGATTTTTCTGCTCATCTGCGTTTCTTTATACATCTTCATTTTCATATTCCAGATGAATTTTTCTGCTCCATCTGTATTTCTTCTCTGCAACATCATCATTTTCAACATATTCCAGACGATTTTCTGTTCATCTGCCGTCGGCCCACCTCCGGCCGTGATGAAGGCCGGTCCACTGTGTGGGCTGTCGTCTCCTTAGATGACTCGTAAGGCAGGTTCCGCGGACCAGGCCTCGCCCTCCGTACGTGAGTGTCGGCGAGACCAAAGACCGTCCTGTCTTACACCTTCCACAGTGGTGAATCCCTCCCTGGCTGGGCTCACCAGGGTTCGTTGTGTGGCGATTCATTCCACACTCCTTAACTTCCTAAAGTAGAAAAATATAAAATCTCCTTAATCCTAGACCAAGGGAGGACTTGAAAGAAGTGGCGTGGTGTGTGGTGGGTTTCGTGCTGCCTTCATCAAGCTGCATTCATCACACTGCTTTCATCATGCTGGTTCTTCTCTGCTCGTATGTACTGTGGTTGACGTCCGGCTGGCCATGGGTGGTACTGTGTGTGACATTTGACAGAGAAACAATCCTAAAGGGGTGATGGATTAGTTGGAAGTGTATTCGCAAAAAAAATGTTTACTTCAACAGATTCTAACTATCACTGTACTGAACACTAAGGGGAATAGGCGTGAGCTCTTACGTTAAGTGCGCTGCCACCATTGTAATGAGACAAATCTCACAAGAAGAGAATTACATAAATAAGTAGGAAGTATAGAGAGTAGGAATGTAAAGATAGGAAACTTGGTAGCGTGGCCTGGATGTTATTTACTCAGCGTCACTACGCTTATCTTATCTCGTATGTCAATACACATACATCACTTCTTAAAGGGACAACTTGTTAAACACCTCTTTGATACAACCATTTATTACTTCACTCAATGACATGAACACATCAATATCACTATTATATCGGGGTACTAACACATTATGCTTTACGTTACTTGACACTGACTCTCGGACACACCTGAATGAATACACTTCCCACAGTAGGTAACTCACCCTAGGACGTTCTGACAAGACTCACGTGTACCCTGACGTAGGCCCAGTGAGTGCTGGCTGGGCTGCCTCCTATGGGAGAATCTGCTTAGCTGGCGATGCCGTGGTCTGGTCGGGAGGTCTCCCTCCCGACCTGGGGAGGGGACGTGCGTGACTCTCGCTAGTGAACCGAGTGACGACCCGAACGGGAGAGAGGTGACAGCAACCAGAGTGAGAATCAGTATGACCAGAATCAGGATGATAATGGTACTGGTAATGGAATGGCCGTGGACGGGACTGTAGGGCCTTTATATGGGGTCGGCCCAGCCGGCTTCTGACCTCTAACAATTAACACTAAACTGGTTTGATCTGGATAGCTGTGTGCAGGTGTGGTCCTGCCCAGGCGTCTTGGCTAGGTGCGGTTGTAGGTCATCGGGCTCACGTCATTAGCGGGCGAGGTCAAGTCCCTTGGGTCGACCTGAGGTGTGTCAACCCGGAATGTGGTGGTACCACGAGGTCTGTGATGTACTTGCTGCTATATACAGCATAATTCTGGGCTGTAAGGTTTGGTCTGACAATCAATCATTACAATTACAACACTGTAACACTATCACAACACAGTAACACTAACACAACACAGTAACACTATCACAATACAGCAGCACTATCACAACACAGTAACGTTATCACAACATTATAACACTATCACAACACAGCAACACTCTCACAACACAGAAACACTATCACAGTGAGACCAACACAATCTTTACACAGTAAACCCTATCACAACACTGTAACACTATCACAACACAGGTACATTATCACAACACAGCAACACTATCACAACACAGTAACAACAGTAACATATAGTTAGTTTAGTCAAATCAAACCAAGTCAGTTGAAAAACATACATCTATGAGGTTATTGTTATTAAAATATGAGGATGCATTATCGCCTCAAGGGCTATTCTTGATACTGCACATATCTAATATACTATAGCGCTAGGCGTGTGTGTATCTGCTCTGGGCAGCCGAAACGGCACAATCGTTTTTCATCAAACTTGGTGGAAAAATCGCAAAAAAATCGTAGAGTGGAACAAACCTGGTCCCATGTCGATGGGTTCTTCAGGAACGCATTCATTAACGATTTTATTTACGCTATCAACAGATGTCGCTGTACGCTGTCAGCAGGCCGGACGATTGCAGTTATCATACGGCTCCCTCCTCCTCCCCGCACTTTTTCTCTTAGCTTATTTTTTTTTTAATGTTGTTTGGATTAGTAAAGGAAGGAAGATGAGTAAATAGAAGAAAGAAGGGGAGACAGACAATAGTTAGAGATAACAGGTGGGGGGGAGCTGAGTTTCATCATGCGTATGGATGCGCAGTTTCGACTTTACCAGAGCATTTTCGGACCTTTCGAGGCTACAGTGTGTACTTATTCCTCTCCTTATGGCGAATATTTCTTGAACTAATATTCTAACCATTATTCTATTCCTTCCTATAGTATATTAGATACTGTAAGTATCACGACCATGACCATGATCATAACCAAGACATGATTATAACAACCAAGACTATGATTATAACAAACACGACCATGATTATAACAACAATGACTATGATTATAACAACCACGATTATGATTATAACAAACACGACCATGATTATATAAGCACGACTATGATTATAACAACCACGACTATGATCATAACAACCACGACCATGATTATAAAAACTACGACCATGAGTATAACAACTACGACCATGATTATAAGAACCACGACCATGATTACAACAACCACGACAATGATTATAACAACCACGAATATGATTATAACACCTAAGATTATGATCATAACCACGACCATGATACTCACGACCACGACCATGATTATAATAACCAATATCAAGATCATAACAACCACGACCATGATTAACTACAGGCGCGAGGGCACTTCTCCAAATATTCCCTCCATTACTGTTTTGTAGAACTATATAGCTAACTGGGCACGAAGGGCCCACGATCACTTGTCTAATATACTATAGGACTAGCCGTGTGTCTGTCTGTCTGTTGTGGGCAGCCGAAACAGCACAATCGTTTTTCATCAAACTTGGTGGAAAAGTCGCAAAAAAATCGTAGAGTGGAACAAACCTGGTCCCATGACAATGGTTTCTTTAGGAAGGCATTAATTAACCATTTTATTTAGGATGGAAAACGATGCAAGTCTATGGACTTGGCGCACCCTATTTAACCATGCAAGTCTACGGATTTGGCGCACCCTCATTTGCTGTACGCTAGCCAAGCACGAGCGTTCAAACTTTCACCTGGCACGAAGGTGCACGCGATCACTTGTTAATATCTATATGTGTCTTCAGCTCTGTGGTATGAACCTTTGGTCTCGGCAGGAGGTGTAATGATTGTTTATCAGATCATAGCTTACAGCCCAGAGAAGAAAAACACATATACCACTAAGTAGATGCCCATGTGATAACCTACAGAGGTTGATACACCCTGCAGTGAAAGTAAGACCTGACCCAGGAGAGGTCACGGACAAGGTACTTGAGTTAATCCTTTGATATGACCATGTTACAACCACACTTGGGCAAACACAGCTGTCCAGACCTGACCCATGAGAGATCAGTTACACTGACCCAGATTTATCACTGCCACGCGATTAGCTTAACCCTGCAACATGACCGTGTGACTCAAGAAGCAACCCCTCCAGCCAGTACACCTGTCTAGACACACCCAGTCTAGTGTTAATGGGGAGAGGTCACCTGCCGGCTGGTGACCGCCAATATATAGGCCCTGCAGCTCATTCCAGGGGGCATTACCTTCACATCACTGAAGAAAAAAGACGGAGTCACGCTTTTCACTAGTCGAGGTCGGGAGGGAGACTTCCCTCCTCAGCATCCCATCTCCAGCTAGCAGAGTCTCCCATAGGAGACAGAGTCCAGTAGCACCTGCTGGGCCTCCCTCTGCTCACATGTGAGTCATTGTCAGAGCTACCCATAGGGTGATTTACTTACGATGGAAATTGTATCCATTTCAGGTTTTAGTCCGGGAGTAAGTGTCTAGCAACTTAAATATAATGTGCTATTAAAGTGTCTGTGTCATTGAGTGAATAATAAATAGCTGTACTTAGAATTGATGCTTAGAAAGATTTCCCTCAAGAACGTATTTACAGTTAAATAACTAACCGGCCACGCTACCAAACTTCCTCACTGTACAATCCTAAAACTATAAATATTCTACCTATAATGGCGGCTTTCCAATCCGACAACAAAATATTCTATCCATACATGCACTAAAATCCCACCGCTGCCACCATTATAACAAGGTAAAACTCGTACAGAAGATATAGGTAGAATATTTATAGTTGTAGGATTGTAAACTGAGGAAGTTTGGAAGCGTGGCCGGCTATTATTTAACTGTATATACGTTCTTAAGGGAAATCTTTCTAAACAGTAACTCTTAATACAGCTATTTATTATTTACTCAATGACACAGACACATTAATAGCACATTATATTTATGTTACTAGACACTAACCCCCGGACATAAACCTGAAATGGATACACTTCCCATCATAAGTAACTCACCCTATGGATAGCTCTGACAATGACTCACGTTTGACCTGAGGGAGGCCCAGCGGGTGCTGCTGGTTTATGTCTCCTATGGGAGACATGGCTAGCTGCAGACGCGGTGCTGGGGAAAGAAGTCTCCATCCTGACCTCGTCTAGTGACGAGCGTGATTCCGTCTTCTGTCTTCAGTGATGTGAAGGTAATGCCCCCCTGGAATGAGCTGCAGATGACCTCTCCCAATTAACACTAGACTGGGTGTGTCTAGACAGGTGTACTGGCTGGAGGGATTGCTTCTTGAGTCAGACGGTTATGTCCCAGGATTAAGCTAATTGCATGGCAGTGAGAACTCTGGGTCAATGTGACTGACGTCTCTTGGGTCACGTCTGGACAGCTTTGTTTGCCCAGGTGTGGTTGTAATATGGTCATATCGCAGGGTTAACTCAATTACCTTTCCATGACCTCTCTTGGGTCAGGTCTTACTGTCACTGTAGGGTGTGTCAACCTCTCTCGGTTACCACGTGGGCACCTTCTTACTGTTATATGTGCTGTTCTTCTCTGGGCTGTAAGCTATGGCCTGATAAACAATCATTACAAACATTATTACAACACAGCAACGCTGTCTAAACACAATAATGCTACCATAACATTGTAACACTATCTCAACACAGCAACACTAACACAACACAGAAACACTATCACAACACAGCAATATTATCTCAACACTGTAACATTATTAAAACACAGCAACAATAAAACATCACAGTAACCTTATCACAACACAGAAACACTATCATAACACCGTAACACTATAACAACACAGCAACACTATCTCAACACTATCACAACACAGCAACACTATCACAACACTGAAACACTCCCTTAACACAGCAACACTATCACACCACAGCTACACTATGTAATGAGGGGGATCTTTTGGGGAATCTCTAAAACGCCAGGTCTCAACACAACTATGGCATGGACACATTAATAGGACATTATATTTACGTTACTATACATTATATACAATGACTCACGGACGCAAACATTGAAATGGATACACTTTCCACCATAAGTAACTCACCCTTGGATCGCTCTGACAAAGACTCACGTGTGACCTGAAGTAGGCCCAGCAGGTGCTGCTGGAAAATGTCTCCTGTGGGACACTCCGCTAGCTAGGGCTCGGTGCTGGGAAGGGAAGCCTTCCTCTGGGAGGGACTGTCGGCCCCCTCCCTGTTACAATAGTTATCCGAATGCGATTCTCCATGAGAATTAGCTGCAGGGCCTATATATTGACGATCTCCAGCCGGAAGGTGTCGTCACAAATCTGGGTGTGTCTGGTCAGGTGACAGGTGTACTCGCTGGAGGATAGCTTCTTGAGTAACACGGTTATGTCGTCGGGTTAAGCAAATCGCGTGGCGGTGAGAACTCTGAGTCAATGAGACTGACCTCCCTTGGGTCAGGTCTGGATAGCTTTTCCAGGTGTAGTTTCTTGAGTTAACACGGTCATAATGCTTGGTTAACTCAGGTTCTTTGTCCGTGACCTCTCCTGGGTCAGGTCTTACTTTCACTGTAAGGTGTGTCAACCATGTTGGTTATTATGTGGGCATCTACTTACTGTTGTATGTGATGTATTTTTATGGGCTGTAAGCTGTGGTCTGATAAACAATCATTAACACTCCCGCTAAGACCTAAGCTTCCTTACCAGAGAACTGATGACACATATAGACAGCAATATCATGTGCAGTATCTGACTAAACTTACTATACTTCCCGCCAAGATCAAGGCTTCTATGCCAGGAGAAAAAACACATACACAGTAAGTGATCATAGTATGAGCTTAACGAGAATAGTTGCTGGGCTAAAGATCCTACATATCTAGCATAGAATCTGAGAACATATTTGCCAAATCACATTCTAAAAACAATAACAGGTGTTACCTGGCCTTGCCAGCCCATGTCAAATAAATGATTACCCCAATCAGTAATATGGCTACAACATTGCATTAGGTAGTACAAAACATTGATCGAATGAACTCATAGAAAAAGTGAATAATCTTTCTTAAATAAAAAAAATAAAATTTATCTGTAGTAAATGTTATCAGATGTCATTGAATGAAATACGTAAAAATACACAATTAATGCGCCTTCTTCCACATGTTAGGGTGGTTTTTTTTCTCTAAAAGCATTATATATTTACAACCTCAAAACAGTAGTGTGGCCCAGCATTGCTCACATTCTCTACCAGCTGGTATCAAGGATACCGTCAGTACAGCAGCGGGGGTAGGTTGGTTGGTCCTTTCGATGATTTACCTCTTCATCGTCGACTTTCTGATGTCAGCAAAGCACGTTTTATGTCTTCTCTTCACATTGTACGGTTTTCTTTCTTCAATACCGCACCTTGTAGTAGGTCGTGTCTCTACACCTTCTAACTTCTCACTTCCTCCTGGTTTATAATGCATCTTTTCTCTTGCATCATTTTTTATCATATTCCAGATGAGTTTTTCTAGCCTCATCTGCATTTCCTTTGTACAGCATCATTTTCCGACATATTCCAGATGAATTTTTTCTGTACTATCTGAGTTTCTTCTGTACAGCAACATTTTCTTATTCCAGATAATATTTTCTAACCCCATCTGCGTTTCTTCTGCACAGCATCATTTGCCGACATATTCCAGATGAATTTTTCTGTTCCATCTGCATTTCCTCTATGTGAAGGTTCCCAGTGTTCCCTGAAGAAGGCAGTAATGGGTAGGGAAACACCGGGTAACACTGAGGTCCATTTATTAACGGATAGGAGAAATACAAGTGGTGACTTGCGTGTGCCGTGCACGACCCACAGAGTCAGACTGAGACTGCCTTGCCATATGGTAGCCTCGGGGCAATGTTGCCACATAACACGTGCATTGTTGCCACGTAATTACATATATAAATGCTACTCGGCACAGTAGCTTAGATACATAACCTACATCTCCCTCCCCACCTCACGCTCATAATCTTTGTATTGAGCGGACTTCTTAGTACCTAAGTCGCTCCGAGCATCGAGGTGCACTGTGGGGCAGATCCTCGTGAGGTGTAGGGGACTCGTCCTCAGTCAGGGGGCCAGCAGCAGGGGGTAGGACTGGCCGGAGGAAGCGGCGGTTCCTCCACCAAACACGGCCGCTCGGCATTCTGACCTTGTAGTCCCGCGACCGGCCAATGCCCATTACTATGCCCACCTTGTCCCAACGTGCCGTCATCGGGTTCTGGACATGGAGAAGGGCACCAATCTCCAGTGGATGAAGAGGGCGGGCACGGTCGTCATACCGAGCCTTGGCGTCCTGGGCACGTGTAGCGGCGCGGCGGTCGCAGCTCTCGGCTCTGGTCTGCCACTCCTTCGCGAAGGCCTTGGAGTGTGCAGGAACGCAAGAGCGGAGAGGGTGACCATACAGGATCTGGGCAGGGGAGCGTCCTGTGTGGGTGGGAGTGGACGCTGGTTCTGGGCAGCTCTGTGCGGCAGCGCCAGGCACGTCGCTCGTTGATTCACGCACCCTGCTGGCGGTGTACCGAGAAGCTGGGATCTGCTCGGGAAAGTCTCTGGGCACCACGCCTAACTCCTTGCAGTGCTAACACGACAACAAGGGTGTAGCGAGAGTAGGCTGCACGTCCATCCAACCGTGACACGACCTGTCGCCGTAGGTGATCTCCGCCTGAAAGGAGCCCACAGCGTCCGGCGTGTGGGAACCGTCCGCATTGTAGTACAGCAGCTGCAGCGGTGGTCCCAGGTCGCGTTTTGTGAACCCCAGTTTCTGGAGGTGCTTCAGGCCTATCACCATAGTATCAGCGCCGGTGTCTTGTATCACCTCGAAGTGACCCGACACATCACCGTGTGTGACGGCGACGCAGATGGTAGGGGAAGGGGTAGCCCTGGGGCGTGTGGTCGATTCCACCCTCCTGATGTGACTCAGCTGCTGCTTGGGGCTGCGTGGGCCATCTGAAGGGGGCTGCGTGCGAACCACCCCGAGGTAAATGCGCTGCTTTCCTCCTCGTCTCGGGCTTTTGGGCTTGGGTTGGCGGCCTGATACTTGATGGCCTCGTGCAGGGTACCTGTCTGTGTTAGACCAGTGGCCCTTACGGTCACATCCACGACACAGTACGTCGGCGGCCGGGCATGTCATGGGGCCGTGCTGCTTTCCACAGCTGCCACAGGAAGCACTAGGCGGGGGCGTGGAAGAACGTGCCGCAGCCTTCACGTTGTTGGCAGCCTTCTTACCCTTCTTGTACTGAGAGATAGCTCTCACAACAGGTGGGGCCCGTAAGGCAGACGTAGCGGACTTGGAGGCCTCGTATGCCCGACATTCAGTCACTACCACCTGGAGTGTGGAGGAAGCGTCCAGGGGGATGAGTCGCTGCACCAACTCTTCTTGCCTGACACCTGTCAAGATCCCGTGCTTGATCCAGGCTTCCTCACATTCCCGGCTGTGCGCCTTGCAGACGTCGATCTCCTCCGACAAACACTTCAAACATACAAAAAAGTCGTCAAAGGATTCATTCTCCGCCTGCTTGCAGGTGGTGAAGGCGCGGCGATGCAAAGCCTCGTTATTCCGACCCTTAACGTGCTCCTGCAAAAGGTCGAGCACATCCGCCACTGAAGAGGTCGAATCGGGAGGCACTTGCAACGTGTGCTCCAAAACTCTTTGGGTCTCCAGCGACAAACACACCAGCAGTTGGATGAGCTGTTTGTTTGGAGACATGCTGTCAAGGTCCACCATCGTGGAGTAATCTGTCCACCGCCGCCTCCACTCACGAAAAAGCTGAAACGTGACGTCTGGTGAGAGGGCGGGTGGGGGTTGAACAGATGCCCTTGGAGCTGTTGGAGTAGCAAGAGTGCCTGGAGGACGCTGGTGTGGTGGAGGAGGGAGGGTACTGGCGCTTTGGTGCGCGAAACCTGCGAGTGAGGGAGGGTGGGTTAGCGCCAGGGTCGCCAATAGTGCATCTAGTGCATCAAAACGCAACTTTTCCTCCTCTCTTCGTGTCTACTCCCTCTGAAGTTCCATTTCTCTGCGTCTCTCGTCCCTGTCGTCCATCCACCTCAGAATTGTGGCAATGTCTGTCGTTGGAGGTGGAGGATGAGAGCTGCACCCGGTGGAGGGGATGGTGGTGGGGAGTCGTGTCTCCCATCTTGACGTTGTCCCTTCTTACCGCCCATCTTAGTATGCTTGAACTGCGCTGTTTAGTATATAAAGTGGTGCCTCATCAGCTCGAACCACATATACAGTATATGACATAAACAGCGCAGAAAAAACGCTGTTCGTGAGTGCGTGCGTGTGTGTGTGTGTGCGTGTCTCAGAGAGCAGAGCGTGGTGGCCAGGGGGCGCAAGAACGTCAGGGTCTCCCCGGATGTCACACGAGAAGGGTGTACGCCTGCGTGCTCCGTGGGTACCACAAAAAAGAGGCCAATGCTCAACTCTCAGCTCTAGACACACTAATACACTGACACTAACACTGCCACCGTCACTAAACCGCACTGTGACGGAGCAACACTGCACGTCGCGGCAAAACACAGCTCAACACAATACAACACACTAAGAGACGACGCGCATATTGCCGGCAATCGCACATCGCTGGCTAACTGTCCATTGTTCACACACTTGCAAGTCCACAGATGCTACTCACTGCCCCATGAAGGTTCCAAGTGTTCCCTGCAGAAGGTGCTGATGGGTAGGGAAACACAGGGTAACACTGAGGTCCATTTATTAACGGATAGGAGAAATACAAGTGGTGACTTGCGTGTGCCATGCACGGCCCACAGAGTCAGACTGAGACTGCCTTGCCATATGGCAGCCTCGAGGCAATGTTGCCACATAACACGTGCAGTGTTGCCACGTGATTACATATATAAATGCTATTCGGCACAGTAGCTTAGATATATAACCTACACTATGCGTAGAGCATCATCTCCCTATTTCAGGTAATTTTTCTTGTTCCATCTGATTTTCTTCTATGCAACATAATTTTCAGCCAATTCGACCAGGGGTAGCCGGTCACACGGAGGGGGGGGGGGGGGAGAGGGGGATTGGCATCACTCAGGACGGCGTGTTGGGCAGAATACATGGACCTAGGTTCGCCCTCTGTACAAGAGTATCAGCTGGATCCTTGACCCCCTATCCCATGCCCCCACAGCGAAAATTCCCTCCCTAGTTCGGCTGGCCAGGGTTTGATGTGTGGTGCTGCATTCCACACGTCTTAACTTGCTAAAGTAGAAAAATATAAAATCTCCTTAATCCTCGACCAAGGGAGGACTTGAAAGAAGTGAAGTGCTGTGTGGTGGGTGTATTGCTGCATTCATCACGTTGCTTCTCCTCTGCTCGCACGTTCTGTAGTTGGAGTCAATGCTTGGTCCATCGTTACCTCTTGATTGCTGCTGTGTCGTAAGGCGCTGTCATCCTGGCCAATCACTGCGACGTCAGGTCGTGCCCAAGTAAGCTGGTTATCTTCAATATCCGGCTGGCCATGGGGCGGTACTGTGTGTGACATTTGACAGAGAAAGACAATCCTAAAGGGATGATGGATTAGTTGGAAGAGCATCCGTAAAAAAAAATATTTGTTTTATACTTTACGTCAATGTTTGGCAACTATGGTTCCATCGCTACAATGTTCTCAAGGCTGGTTCGGGGAGTGAAGCTTTGTTCACTGCGCTATATACTATTTCTCAACCCGTATCAACGACTACATTATAAATCTTTCTAGCATAAAACAAAACCGTGAGGGCAAACTTTTTCGGAGTGAGGGTTGTAAACTCTTGGAACAATCTACCAGAGAGTGTTGTGACGGCACCGAGTGTGAGCTCTTTCAAGAGAAGACTTGACGAACACTGGAGCGGGTTCAGGTACATTCAGGAGCCGGTGCATGCCCAGTATTTGCCAACAGTGTGTGACAGAGACGTGACCGATCGCCCGGGCGGCTAGCGAGCCGACCTTTTGGTGAAGAATATAAAGGAAAAGAGACGTGACCGATCGCCCAAGCGGCTAACAAGCCGATCAGTGGCGAAGAGGATAAAAAAAAAAAAAAAAAAAAAAAACTACACTGAGTGAAGCTCTGCAAGCATCATAATATCAAATTGCACGAACCAACGATTCAAAGCATAGCTTATGGGAACAAAACAGACTGAGAATTAGAGAGGTCATGGGGTGAGGCAGAGTACGGCGGGACGGGTCGGGTGGGGTGGACCAGGGATGGATGGGTAAGGACGGTGAGGTAGGGATTAGGACAGGGAGGAGGTTGTAGGTTATAAGACATGTTAAGTTATAACAGTTAGTATAGACACAGCTTCCATCACAAAAACACAATGGGTACATTTAACACAGACCGACAATTAAAATGCTTTAGGGGCACTGAGAACGTTGTAAATCGTGGGAAACACTGACAAATTATATTAAGCACTGAACATATTCTAGGGAGAGTGTTATGCTACTAACAATTCGCACATACCACGATGAGAAACATTTACTTGAGCTCTAAAGATGACACACACTGAAGGTTCCAAGTGTTCCCTGAAGAAGGCAGTGATGGGTAGGGAAACACCGGGTAACACTGAAGTCCATTTATTAACGGATAGGAGAAATACAATTAGTGACTAGCATGTGCCTTGCACGACCCATGGAGTCAGACTGAGTCTGCATTGCCATATGGCAGCCTCGGGGCAATGTTGCCACATAACACGTGCAGTGTTGCCACGTAATTTCATATATAAATGCTACTCGACACAGTAGCTTATATACAAGGTTGCTACTCGGCACAGTAGCTTAGATGCATAACCTACATCTCCCTCCCTCCCCTCACACTCATAGTCTTTGTCTTGAGCGGACTTCTTAGTCCTAAGTCGCTCCGAGCGTCGATGTGCACTATGGGGCGGATCCTCATTAGGTGTAGGGGACTCGTCCTCAGTCAGGGGGCCAGCAGCAGGCGGTGGGACTGGCTGGAGGAAGAGGCGGTTCCTCCACCAGACGCGGCCGCTTGGCATCCTGACCTTGTAGCCCTGCGACCGGCCAACGCCCATCACTATGCCCACCTTGTCCCAACGAGTCGTCGTCGGGTCCTGGACGCGGACAAGGGCACCAATCTCCAGCGGCTGAAGAGGGCAGGCACGGTCGTCATACCGAGCCCTGGCGTCCTGGGCACGTGTAGCGGCGCGGTGGTAGCAGCTCTCGGATCTGGTCTGCCACTCCTTCGCAAAGGCCTTGGCGTGTGCAAGAACGCAAGAGCAGAGAGGGTGACCATACAGGATCTGGGCAGGGGAGCGTCCTGTGTGGATGGGAGTATTACGTAACTCCAGGAGTCCTTTGTCAACGCCTCACAGTCTATGTTGCCTGTAGGGGCCACCTTGAGGAAGAGGTGCTTGACTGTCTTGACCGCAGCCTCAGTGTGGCCATTTGACTGTGGGTAGTGGGGTGTTGACACGATGTGGCGGACTCCCCAACGCTCCAGGAGTCCTGTCCACCGTCCGTCCGCCGACGTACAGGGACACCCAGGTCACGAAAGAGGTGCCGGAAGTGGCGAATGGTTGCCGCGGACGTCGTGTCCGAGCCACAGATTACCTCCACAGGCCAACCAGAGAGTCGGTCGGCGACAACTAGGAAATGTTTACCACCTGTGCTGAAGAAATCAGCCGACACGGACTCGAAGGGCCTCGTGGGTTTGTCGTCGCACAAGAGGGGCTGTTGACTGGGCTGCATGATCTGGCACGGCTCACAGGCACGGACCATATTGACGATATCCGCATCAATGCTGGGGAAGTACACATCCTGCCTTGCGCGGCGCTTGGTGGCATCTGCTCCACGATGGCTGTCGTGTAGGCGGGCCAGAAAACGACGACGGAGAGCTGCAGGGACGACCACACAGGCACCGTACAGGACGAGGTCCCCATCTGCGTAGAGGTCCTCAAGTATCTTCCAATACGGGCGTAAGGCGTTATGGAGGTCAAAAAGGTCGCGAGGGAACCCAGTCCCCACACTCTCCAGGAGCTGAGTGTAGTAGGGGTCGTCGCGTGCTGCGGTCCGTAGTTCCTCAAGGGCCAGATCGCTGTCGGGTGGCGACACTGAGGCCTGGGTGCTGGCGAGGGACTGTATGGCCTGCAAAGTGACGACGTTGCTGACGGAGAAACCTGCCTCGGTGCTGAGCATCTCGTCTTCAGGTGTCGGGCGGCTGATTGGGGAGCGGGAGAGGACATCCGGGATGCACAACTCCTTACCTGCGCGCCAAGCCGCGATTAAGACGAAGGCCCAAATCTTCTCCTTCAGGCGCTGGAGGCGGGGATTCTCGATGGCGTCCAGCGAATAGTCGTTAAGAATGGGGACCAAGGGCTTGTGGTCTGTGATGAGGTCGAAGTGCTGTAGGCCAATCAAGTAAAACTTGCACTTCGATAAGGACCATACCACTGCCAGCAGCTCCAGCTCGATGGTAGCGTAGCGAGACTCAGCATTGGTGAGGAAGCGAGAACCACACGGTACGAGCCGGTACTTTCTTCCACCGTGATCCTGGAGGAGGGCGTAACCAACCCCGTACAGGCGCAAGGCATCTGTCTGGAGGACGGTGGGGAGCGCTAGGTCGAAAGTCCTCTTGGGGCTCATGAGCGGGCGGAGAGGCCCGGCAGCGGCGGAGACGTCAGGAGTAAATTCTGCCAGCTGGTTCACCAGGCCCATGAAAGACCTGAGATCCGTAAGGTTGGTAGGTTTGGCAAAGTCCGCTATGGCGCGAACTTTCTCCGGGTCCGTAGCAATGCCATCCCTTGAGAGTCGGTAGCAACAGAAAGACACTGCAGGTGCGGCCAAGACGAACTTCTCGGCATTCAGAGTGATGCCGTGCGTCCTACACCTGGTCAGTACCTCGTTGATGCGGCGAAGATGCGTCAGGTAGTCCTCATCGAAGAGGAGGACGTCATCCACTACCTTCAAGCAGTTGGTCACGCCTTGAAGTGCCATGTCACCACGGAGACAGAAGGCGTCCCCAGAAGCAGCGAATCCCATAGGGCCACCGCAGTCGCAGAAGTGTCCGTAAGGCGTGATGAAAGTGGTCAGTGGCTGATCCTCCTTCTTCAGTGGGATCTGCCAGTAACCACAGAGGGCGTCCATTGTTGAAAAGTGCCGTACCTTCGGATCCACACTCGGTATAGCTGCAAAAGGTCTGGGTGAAGGGTGGGCGGGACGGGACACCTGGCTGTTAAGCTTAGACAAGTCGGTAGTAATCCGCATTCCACTGTTAGTCTTAGCCACAGAGACTAGAGGGTGGCACCAAGAGGACGGGTCGTCACCAAAGGGTAAGATGACACCCTGGGTCACCATGGAATCCAGTTCCTTCTTAACTGAGTCCCTGAAGGCGAGAGGGATCAACCGGGGAGTGTGTATGGCAAACGGCTGCACATCTTCCCGCAGGTGTATCCTCATAGGCGGACCCACCATAGCCTTCAGTGGCGCGGTCCATAGGGCCTCCTTCGTCACCAGCACAACCGAGTACTCCTTCAGGAAGTAGGCCCTTGCGGCTGAAGGAGACGTCTCGTTGTGAAGAGGAAGCAGCCATGACTTGGGTGGAGGCGGGGCGGGTGTGGACGCAGGTTCTGGGCAGCTCTGTGCGGCAGCGCCAGGCGCGTCGCTCGTTGACTCACGTACCCTGCTGGCGGTGTACCGAGCAGCTGGGATCTGCTCAGGAAAGTCTCTGGGCACCACGCCTAACTCCTTGCAGTGCTCCCACGACAACAAGGGTGTACGGAGAGTAGGCTGCACGTCCATCCATCCGTGACACGACCTGTCGCCGTAGGTGATCTCAGCTTGAAAGGAGACCACAGCGTCCGGCATCTGGGAACCGTCAGCATTGTAGTACAGCAGCTGCAGCGGTGGTCCCAAGGCGCGTTTGGTGAAGCCCAGTTTCTGGAGGTGCTTCAGACCTATCACCGTAGTATCAGCGCCGGTGTCCGGTATCACCTCGATGTGACCCGACACATCACCGTGTGTGACACATCACCGTGTGTGACGCGGATGGTAGGGGAAGGGGTAGCTCTGGGGCGTGTGGTCGATTCCACCCTCCCGATGTGACTCAGCTGCTGCTTGGGTCTGCGTGGGCCATCTGAAGGGGGCTGCGTGCGAACCACCCCGAGGGAAGTGCGCTGCTTTCCCCCTCGTCTCGGGCTTTTGGGCTTGGGTTGGCAGCAGCACTTGTCGTAATGTCCAGAGCGACCGTAGGCCTGACACTTGTGGCCTCGTGCAGGGCACCTGTCTGTGTTAGACCAGTGGCCCTTACGGTCACATCCACGACACAGTGCGTCGGCGGCTGGGCATGTCTTGGGGCCAAGCCGCTTTCCACAGCTGCCACAGGAAGCACTAGGCGGAGGTGTGGAAGAACGTGCCGCAACCTTCACGTTGTTGGCCGCCTTCTTTCCCTTCTTATACTGTGAGATAGCTCTCACAGCAGGTGGGGTCCGTAAGGCAGAGGTGGCGGACTTGGTGGCCTCGTATGACCGACATTCAATCACTACCACCTGGAGTGTGGAGGAAGTGTCCAGGGGGATGAGTCGCTGCACCAACTCTTCTTGCCTGACACCTGTCAAAATCCCGTGCTTGATCCAGGCTTCCTCACATTCCCGGCTGTGCTCCTTGCAGACGTCGATCTCCTCCGACAAACTCTTCAAACGTACAAAAAAGTCGTCAAAGGATTCATTCTCCGCCTGCTTGCAGCTGGTGAAGGCGCTGCGATGCAAAGCCTCGATATTCCGACACTTAACGTGCTCCTGCAAAAGGGCGAGCACATCCGTCACTGGAGACGTAGAATCGGGAGGCACTTGCAACGTGTGCTCCAAAACTCTCTGGGTCTCTAGCGACAAACACATCCGCAGTTGGATGAGCTGTTTGTTTGGAAGCATGCTATCAAGGTCCTCCATCGTGGAGTAATCTGTCCACCGCCGCCTCCACTCACGAAAAAGCTGAAACGTCACGTCTGGTGAGACGGCGGGTGGGGGTTGAACCGATGCCTTGGGAGCTGTTGGAGTAACAAGAGTGCCTGGAGGACGCTGGTGTGGTGGAGGAGGGAGGGTATTGGCGCCTTGATGCGCGCTACCTGTGAGTGAGGGAGGGTGGGTTTGCGCCAGAATAGCCAATATTCGTATCTCCTCCCTCTGAAGTTCCATTTCTCTGCGTCTCTCGTCCCTGTCGTCCATCCACCTCAGAATTGCGGCAATGTCCGTCGCTGGGGGTGGAGGGGCAGTGGGCGCAGAAGTTCCGTCTGCGCCCGGTAGAGGGGAAGGTGGGGAGTTGTGTCTCCCATCTTGACGTTGTCCCTTCTTACAGCCCATCTTAGGATGCTTGAACTGCTCTGTTTAGCATATAAAAAGGCGCCTCATCAGCTCAAAACACATATATATGACGTAAACAGAGCAGAAATAACGCATAGAGTCCACTGTTCTGTCCGTGGGTGCGTGCGTGCGTGCGTGCGTGTGTGTGTGTGTGCGTCTGAGAGAGCAAATCTTGGTGGCCTTAATGTGGGTGGCTAGACCCGCCACGGAGGCTAGAACGTTAGTGTCTCCCGGGATGTCACACGAGAAGGGTGTACGCCTGTGTGCTCCGTGGGTAACACAAAAAAAACAGGCCAATGCTCAACTCTCTGCTCTATACACACTAATACACTGACACTAACACTGCCGCCATCACTAAAACGCACTGTGACGGCGCAACATTGCACGTCGCGGCGAAACACTACGCAACACAACACAACACACTCGAGTCGACGCACACATCGCCGGCAGTTGGCATTGATTCTGCACTTGTAAGTCCAAAAATCCTACTCACTGCGCCATGAAGGTTCCAAGTGTTCCCTGAAGAAGGCAGTGATGGGTAGGGAAACACCGGGTAACACTGAAGTCCATTTATTAACGGATAGGACAAATACAAGTAGTGACTAGTGTGTACCTTTCACGACCCACGGAGACAGACTGAGGCTGCATTGCCAAATGGTAGCCTCGGGGCAATGTTGCTACATAACACGTGCAGTGTTGCCACGTTATTACATATATATATGCTACTCGGCACAGTAGCTTATATACAAGGTTGCTACTTGGCACAGTAGCTTAGATACATAACCTATATACACTAAGACACTATTTACGCTGTAATACTCAGGGTTCCTTGCTGCACACTGTTAGGCAATACACAAAATTAATTATATGAAGGAGGAGACGTGCCAGGTGTAAGAACATAAGAACATAAGAATGGAGGAAACTGCAGCGGGCCTATTGACCCATACTGGGCAGTCCCGTTTATACCCAACCCCTATTGCTCATATAAGCATCCAACCTATTTTTGAAGCTATCCAGCGTATTCCAGTTAATGATGATATTTGGTAACTTGTTCCATTCATCCACTACTCTATTACCAAACCAGTGTTTACCTATTTCACCCCGAAATCTAAATTTGTCTAATTTAAAACCATTGTTACGGGTTCTCTCCTGGTTGGATAGTTTGAGTACCTCTGTAATGTCCCCATTCTTTAACCCTGCTTTCCATTTATACACCTCTATCATGTCGCCCCTCACTCTACGTCTGTCGAGGGAGTGCAAATTAAGATGCTTTAACCTGTCTCTGTATTCAAGGTTCCTAATGCCCGGGATTAGTCTTGTCATTCTCCTCTGGATTCTTTCCAAGGATTCTAGATCCATTCTGTAATACGGTGACCAGAACTGAACTGTGTAATCGAGGTGAGGTCTCACAAACGCTAGATATAATTTTAAGATGACCTCGCTAGTCTTGTAACTAACACTCCTTTGTATTATCTCCTTTCTTAAAAATCGGTATTACATTTGCTATCCTCCAGGATTTTGGTACTGCACCCGTTTTTAAGGACATGTTAAACAACTTTGCTCATCCTTACATTCCGTTAATACTCTGGCAAATATCTCATCCGGACCTGGTGACTTATGAGGCTTTAGTTTGTCTATTTGCTTACTAACATCGTTACTATTCACTTCTATCTCGCTTAATTTATTTTCTTCACTATTACAACACAGTAACACTATCACAACACAGTAGCACCATCACAGCATAGTATCACTATCACAACACAGTGATGTTGCTCCAATGGGATTTAGTGCAGCTAATGCTCACTCGCTGTTTCCTGTCCTGTAACCATGCCCGAATCCATTTTAGAATATCTTCTTTAATGCCAGGAGCGTCCACTTATCTTAATAGTCTTTTGTGGGGGACTCTGTTGAAGGCTTTGCTAAAGTCGAGATATACCACATCATAATTGTGCCCCTCGTCCACTAATTCGAAAACTGATGAACAGAATGTTAATAGATTAGTTAAACATGAACGCCCGCTTGTGAAGCCATGCTGGGAATCATTGATCAACTTGTGCTTCTCCAGATGATTTCGAATAGTTTGAAATGATTGCTTCCAGTAATTTGCCGACAATTGATGTTAAACTGTTTGGACGGTAGTTAGATGATAGTGATCTATCCCCCATCTTGAAAATCGGTAAAACATTCGCTATCCTCCATGATTCTTGTACTACACCTGTTTTTAAGAACATGTTGAACAACTTTGCTAAGGACATACTAAGCTCTTCCTTACATCCCTTTAATACTCTGGCAAATATCTCATCGGGACCAGGCGACTTATTAGGCATTAGTTTGACTATTTGCTTACGAACATCGTAACTAGTCACTACTATCTCGCTTAATTTGTTTTCCTCACTATCTCTGAATAGTCGGTGCCTCGGGTATCATGTTTAAATTTTCGATGGTGAAAACTGTTGAAAAATATTTATTCAGATTATTGCTCATTTCTCCGTCGTTATCAGTTAGCTCGCCGGTATCTGAGTGTATTGGCCCAATCTTTTCTCGTGTTTTAGTTTGGTACATTTGATAGAATCCCTTGGGGCTTGTCTTCGCCTCCCTTGCTATCCTCAGCTCATTATTCCTCTTTGCCTTCCTTATCTCGGTCTTAACCCTACTGGCCAATAAATTATAATAATCCCGGAGGTAAATTTCCCCACGATTTATCCTCCTACCTACAGTATAGCCTTCCTTTGACCAATAATGTTCTTTAAATATTTATTTACCCATTTAGGGTCATTGTTGTTTGATCTGAGTATTTTGTATGGTATTTTCTGCCTTTGTGCATTAAGTAACTCATTATTTAATTTGTCGTGGAACTCGGCAACCTCAGATCTCGTTATCAGGTCGGTTTAAATCGTCAGGTCCAAGTAGTTCACCCCCAAGTGTGATACCCCTTCTCTCAACTGCCTCTTCAAAATATCAAAGTTTGCCAATCTGAAATCTGGGACTTTTGTGGAATTTTCCTTATGGCTGCCCTGAAAATCTAACTGGAATCTAATTTCTTTGTGATCCCTGTTTGCAAGTTCGTTCCCTACCTCGTCATGACTAATGAGGTTTTCTCGGTTCGACAGAACTAAATCGAGTATATTATTACCCAGGGTGGGTTCGATTATATGTTGACTTAGGAAACAGTCCTGGATTGTTTCAAGAAAATCCTCTGACTGTGAGTTACCCGTAAGGTCAATCCAATCTATTTGGCCAAAGTTAAAGTCGCCTACTATACAGACTTTGTTGTGCATTTCATCCCAGATATGTCGCTCATTAACTCTATCAAGATTGGGAGGTCTATATATTACTCCTGTGTTTAATTTTTCCCTACCGTCGATTAATTCTATCCAAATTGTTTCTGTATTCTGCTCAGTTTTTATTTCCATATTTATTTCACACTTCAGATTATCCCTGACATAGATTGTTACTCCGCCTCCTTTCCTAATCTGCCTATCCGTATGGAAAAATTTGTAACCTGCAATTTGGTATTCGACAGGTAACTCACGTGAGTCTAGGTTGATCCATATTTCAATGAATGCTATTATATCGATTTTTTAGATACATACCAAGGCCCTAATATCATCCATTTTGTTTCTCATACTTCTACTGTTCCCGTAGTAGACATTTAAGTTAGTCGTGTGCTGAGTCCTACCTTTGCCACGTTTAGGTTTTAACTCGCTGTCTAATTTAGTTTTGTCGTCATTCCTAGCACTATTTCCCTGTAACCTTTCACTCTGTTTACCCGCTCACACTGCAGTCTCCTCCACCCCCGTGCTCGCATGTTCCCCAAGCAGTTTAAAGACTCCGACATCTTTTGGACTGCCCTTTCGAGAGTCCCAGCCAGGGTAGCCACTCCATCCCCAGACAGATGCACCCCATCCCAAGCATAAAGGTCCCTTCTGCCGTAGAAGTTGTCCCAGATGTCAATGAATGGGGCTGATATTGACTTGCAATATCTCTCAAGACGGCCGTTGACACCAACTGTCCTTGACAACCATTCATTGCCAACTCTCCTTCTAGGTAGGACACCACATATGATAGGGATCCCTCCCCTAGATCTAACACGTTCTATAGCTGTCTTGAACTTATCAAGAAGCTCCTCACTCCTACACCGGCCAATATCATTGCCTCCTGCACTGAGGCAGATGAAGGGTTTGTTCCCATTACCAGGCAAGATATTGTCCATCCTGTCAACTATATCCCCCACCCCAGCTCCTGGCAAACACACCCTCATTCAATTTTTATCTTTACCGCAAAAAGCTCTGTCCATGTACCGTACGTGCGAGTCGCCAACAATCAAGATTTTCTTACCTTCCTTGTCAGCCTTGTCCATGACTACTAACGTCCAATTCGTCTATCAAAGGACTGAAAGAGTTGGTACACTTAGCTGTTCTTGTCGTTTCCTTGGTGTCTTTTCTCACCACCAGTTTGGTCGTCCTCTCCTCACAACCTTCCATTCGCCTGAGCTTTCGTCACTCACCTGCTTTCCTTGTCTCGTTTCTTCCTTCATCCTCGCTAACTCTTCTTTTAATTTCAAGATATCTTCCCTGGCCCTCTCCAGCTCGGCCCTCAGAAGGGCACAGCCCTGTTCACAAGTCGCACTAGCCATTACTGACAGCTTATCCCCGGAAGCTAAGCCGCTGTGACCTTTCCTCTAGAGAGGTTCCTGTGTTATGATGTTGTTCCTGTGTTGTGATGTTGTTCCTGTGTTGTGATAGTGTTACTGATTTGTGATAGTGTTACTGTGTTATAATGTTGTTCCTGTGTTGTGATAGTGTTACTGATTTGTGATAGTGTTACTGTGTTGTGAGTGTTACTGATTTGTGATAGTGTTACTGTTTTATGATGTTGTTTCTGTGTTATGATGTTGTTCCTGTGTTATGATGTTGTTCCTGTGTTGTGATAGTATTCCTGTGTTGTGATAGTGTTACTGTGTTTCGATAGTGTTACTATGTTATGAAGTTTTTCCTGTGTTGTGAGAGTGTTTCTGTATTGTGATAGTGTTACTGTGTTATGATGGTGTTCCTGTGTTATAATGTTGTTCCTGTGTTGGGATGGTGTTACTGATTTGTGATAGTGTTACTGTGCTATGATGTAGTTCCTGTGTTGTGATAGTGTTACTGTGTTGTGATAGTGTTACTATGTTATGATGTTTTTCCTGTGTTGTGATAATGTTACTGTGTTGTGTTACATGCAATGTAGGATAGATCTACCATTAACAAACAATTACCAAATGCCCCGGCCAGAGGTACTGTAAATGAGTATGTATTCTTGATATATATATATATATATATATATATATATATATATATATATATATATATATATATATATATATATATATATATATATATATATATATACATATACTTCATTTTTAGTCCATTTAACACGCGGACTTTGAACATACAATCAACGACCTCACCAGCAAGGAATCGAACCCTCGACCTACTGGGTGGCCCTAGGGAACGCTTACTGGCTAGCCCACAAGGACACTAAAAGCAGTTCTAGACTCTGTTATATTTCACACAAAGCCTGTTCATCGAGCTGATGGCGCCATGAACCTCATTGGGAAACTGCCCGTGCCTCGTATGTGGTGTCAGTAGCATTTTACCGAATCCAGCTGGTATGGAACGCGAGGTACATATATATACTTCATTTTTGGTCCATTTAACACGCGGACTTTGAACATATAATCAACGACCTCACCAGCAAGGAATCGAACCCTCGACCTACTGGGTGGCCCTAGGGAACGCTTACCGGCTAGCCCACAAGGACACTAAAAGCAGTTCTAGACTCTGTTATATTTCACACAAAGCCTGTTCATCGAGCTGATGGCGCCGTGAACCTCATTGGGAAACTGCCCGTGCCTCGTATGTGGTGTCAGTAGCATTTTACCGAATCCAGCTGGTATGAAACGCGAGGTACATATATATACTTCATTTTTAGTCCATTTAACACGCGGACTTTGAACATATAATCAACGACCTCACCAGCAAGGAATCGAACCCTCGACCTACTGGGTCATACCAGCTGGATTCGGTAAAATGCTACTGACACCACATACGAGGCACGGGCAGTTTCCCAATGAGGTTCACGGCGCCATCAGCTCGATGAACAGGCTTTGTGTGAAATATAACAGAGTCTAGAACTGCTTTTAGTGTCCTTGTGGGCTAGCCGGTAAGCGTTCCCTAGGGCCACCCAGTAGGTCGAGGGTTCGATTCCTTGCTGGTGAGGTCGTTGATTATATGTTCAAAGTCCGCGTGTTAAATGGACTAAAAATGAAGTATATATATGTACCTCGCGTTTCATACCAGCTGGATTCGGTAAAATGCTACTGACACCGCATACGAGGCACGGGCAGTTTCCCAATGAGGTTCACGGCGCCATCAGCTCGATGAACAGGCTTTGTGTGAAATATAACAGTCTAGAACTGCTTCTAGTGTCCTTGTGGGCTAGCCGGTAAGCGTTCCCTAGGGCCACCCAGTAGGTCGAGGGTTCGATTCCTTGCTGGTGAGGTCGTTGATTATATGTTCAAAGTCCGCGTGTTAAATGGACTAAAAATGACGTATATATATGTACCTCGCGTTTCATACCAGCTGAATTCGGTAAAATGCTACTGACACCACATACGAGGCACGGGCAGTTTCCCAATGAGGTTCACGGCGCCATCAGCTCGATGAACAGGCTTTGTGTGAAATATAACAGAGTCTAGAACTGCTTTTAGTGTCCTTGTGGGCTAGCCGGTAAGCGTTCCCTAGGGCCACCCAGTAGGTCGAGGGTTCGATTCCTTGCTGGTGGGGGTCGTTGATTATATATATATATATATATACAGTATATGTATATATATATATATATACACAGTATATATATATATATATATATATATATATATATATATATATATATATATATATATATACACACAGTATATGTATATATATATATATATATATATATATATATATATATATATACATATATATATATATATATATATATATATATTTCATTAGCCCAATAAAGCACGCAGACTTTTACATCCGCTTGCTTTATTGGGCTTATGAAATATATATGGACCCTCGTGTTTCGAAGCCGGATTTAGTAAAACGTTGCTCTGATCACCTAAGCGGCACGGGTGGTCCCCATTAGAGGTTCACGGCGCCATAAGCTTATTGAACAGGCTTTTACTGTCCTGGTGGCCTAGAGGTAGCATTCCCTGGTCACAATTATAAGATCGTGGGTTCGAATCCTGGCGGGGTGAGGTGTTGATTATATATATATATATATATATATATATATATATATATATATATATATATATATATATGTAACAGGTCGGAATTTACTGGACTTTATTTTCTCACTTGACTTGGGGTTTATTAAAGATTAATAGATGGTAATGGCAGTGGAAGCGCCCTTTTGAGAAAAATCCCGAACCAGCACAAGAACACTTAAATCTACTAAACAAAATTAATTGTCCGTGACCCGTGGAAGGATAGCGTCTGTGACTGGGATGAATGAGACACACTGTAAAATTTAGACACTTATATTCCCTCCAACACTACAAACACAATCAAATAATGGTACACCAATATGCACACCTCTTACCTTGAACTTAAAACACTACTCTGGGGAATAAAAGTTATACATGATATAGAAATTATTAGAAACTCAGGCAACAATAAATTTGAAGTATTAAGAAATGTTGCTTGCACACATGAAACAGGCCTTAAGGGCTTTCAACAAAATAATATCCAGCACTGAGAAAATGGTATTCAAAAATAAGAAATTAAACACTCTACAATGAATAGGCCTTAAGGGCACTCAATATAATTATGTTACACCAACAGATGCACACCTCCTAATCTAACTTAAACACTACTCTGGGGAACAAAGGTTATATCAGAGATTGAAACTATAAAGAAATTTTAAATGCACACAGCATACATTAGTAGCTGAAAAATAGTATTAACTACACACAAAAATATTGTCACAATTATAAAGACGTTGCTGATTTCAATACCCGTGAACCATGCTCCCTAACCTAACACACACACACAGATTCCACCTGCACTCCGTAGTCGTTTAAGGAACAACCAACAGGTACCCGTAATTGAAGGCCCAAATCAGCCTTTCTCCACCTTGGAAAGTGTACCTCTAACTCCACTGACTCTTGGCCCCAGTGTGCGGCCCTGTGTCACTCAGCTGGCCTCACTTTACCCCCAGTACATCCATGAAACGGAAGGAAGTGAGCCAATCAGACATTGTACAGTTGAGAGAAGCTTTAGCTTCCCGTTAGCAAGAGGGTTTCACTAAGCCGCTCGAGACATGTGGTGTTGTGAGCCGAGGTAGAGGAGAGCTGATGACCCCAACGATCGTCCCGTCGTCAGCTGGGCACCCAGACGGCTAGATTCCCTCAAGAGATCCTTTGATGCCCGGCTAAACAGTGACAGGCCTACACTGATCGGTCCAATGGCAACAAACGCCACCCTCAATCATCAACGGCAGTCTCAAACGGCAGTCAATCTCTCGCGGTCATCACTCTCCCAGTCAATTTCTTCCAGTCAAGTGGGTTCTGACGGAAACCCTGAAATGAACTCACTGTTAGCTCTTGTTAACTTTACCACTGCCCTATCTAACCCTGTCTGAGATCGAATGAGACTTACTTGTTATACTGCAATAGTGCAACACCGGTGACTAGGCCACGTGACTATTTCTGTGGACGGAGGCGCAGGGATGTCCTGTAGGTCCAATCGCTTTCACGTGACTGAGGAACAGCCAACGTCCCGTCTCTGCAAGGCGCTAGCTTAGGCCTACGTGACATATTTTCCGCCTAACTAATAACTCCTTGGGACACCCGTGACATTATTCAGACTGATAAACGATCTATAATAATTTCAAATTCAATAATAGTCCCTTAACTTTATGAATCGCATCATTATTAATTCGGCAAATTACATTTAATATCACTTAGGCCTAGTTCCTCAACCTCTCGCTATGTGCAGGGAGCGCTCTCTTCCCTCCGACGACCTTGAAAGCTCAGTATTGCCAATTGCGCGGTGCTTGAAATTACTCTGAAATTTCTGAATGTTACATATATATATATATATATATATATATATATATATATATATATATATATATATATATATATATATATCTGGTTTAGATATGTTCATGAAGTATTATGTCTCTGGCCACGTAATGAGGACCTAAAAGCTTTCCTGCCCCAACTTAATAACTTAGCCCCCTCGATCAAATTCACTGTGGAATTAGAGCATCACTGTAAATTGCCATTCCTAGACTGTCTGATACACAGAATAGGTAATACCTTTAAGTTCAGTATTTATAGAAAACCTACTAATGTGTGTTCACACATTCATTATTATTCTGCCCACCATAATAGAGTCAAACAGTCAGTATTTTCTTCAATGTTTTTAAGTGCTTTGAGAATTTGCATCCCGGAATTCATTGATGAGGAATATAAATATATCTATAATATTGGCTTGAACCTAGATTTTTCATAGACAAATGCCTGAACATTACTAAGAAATCTTTTTATTGAACCAATCCCAAGCCCACCCATGACCATAAGAATCTCTTAGTATTACCATTTCACAAAAAAATCTCTCAAATTCCTTTACAACTAAAAACCTGGAACTTCAACGTGGCATTTAAAAACTCATGCACTGTTAAACAAATGTTAATCAAGAACTCCCCCAACAATACAGGTGGCTGCATTTATAAGGTTCCTTATGCAACATGTTTTACTTAGGCCAGACAGGTAAAGATCTTGTAACTAGACTTAAACAACATAAATATAGTGTTAGGACAGGCCAGGAATCCAATGCTCTGTTTGTTCATTTGAGGGATAATAAGCATTGCATTGACTGGGATAATGCCTCCTCAATATTACCTTGTAAGTCAATTGACAGTAAGAACATTATAGAATCCAGTCTCATTAAATACAACAAATCCGTTAACATGAATTTGAGTAATGGTATGTACAAACTGGATAATTTCGTAATTAAGAAGATTTGTAACCAGGTGAGAAGGTTGGGTCATCTTACCCTCTGACCTGACTACCGACTGCTGCGGTGCTTTTTGAAGATTAGTAGGGTCATTAGCTAATACCTGACCATTGTAGACTTGCTCTCACCCTCTTCTGTATATATATATATATACCTTGTTATGTACTTCTGCTTAGTCTGAACTCACCCCTGAAGATGTGAATTACACGAAAGCGCTTGGGAACTTCGTGTTTTCTTTTTCCTTGTGGTTATCAGCGCATTTATATATATATATATATATATAATATATAATATATATATATATATATATATATATATATATATATATATATATATATATATATATATATATACATATATATATATATATATATATATATATATATATATATATATATATATATATATATATATATATATATATATATATATATATATATATATATATATATATATATATACTCATTTACAGTACGTCTGGCAGGGGCATACAGCTTATTTAGTAGTTGTATAATTTTATATTTTTCGAGACTAGAATTTCATTGTTTTGTTTCTGTGCATGTGAATGGTTTATATTATTAAAGTCAGTAACACTGTAATAACATTAGCAATTAGACGTTATGTCAAGTACGATGTTTGGGTAAGTCAGCAACTCATAAAAGCCGAGGGTTTCAGAGCCGGCTTCACACACACACACGCCAGTCGCAGTCGGGAGCAGTCGAAATCAGGAGCAGTAACAGCCAGCGCAGAACGAAGTGGAAGCGGAGAAGGATCAGTCACAGCTGATTGGCTAGTACTGGACCAATCCCACCTTCCCACGTACCCTGGAAAACCCCAGCTCCTATCCTCATTTTCCTTCTGACAATTCTGTTGATTCGATTGACACATTGAGCCTCTCCTACAGTATCGGACCTCCCTTAGGAACCCCGATGCTGCTGAGGGGCTTGGTGTGAAGAAAGAGTCTTCAGTAAGTTTTCAGACCTTTTTCTTCGACTTTAACCTTTATCTTCCGTGTCGTGAAAGGACCTATTCCCCTGTCAGCTGACGTACAGGGGAGTATTCGTCCGGAAACGCCCTCTGTCCCCACACCTCGCTAGTGCGGGTTTGTGTGAAGGGTGGAGGGACAGCACAGCCTGCCAATTCGCCTGGGGACCTCTGTGATAGTGCAGGGTCTCCCCTACGTGAGGGGCGCAGGAAATTAGGGACTTTTAGGGGAGATCTCCATAAATCTCCATTTCCGACCGTTAACATGCCTTCCATTAAAATTAAAGTGGACCGAAACATCCAACCGTGCACGGACCTCGCCTCAATTATTTTCCAGCTGACATGTATATTTCAGATCCGATCCTTCACTAATGACGACACTATCAAGATATTTGTACAAACTGATGAAGATGCCGACCTGTTCCACTCCCCAGCAATGTACAACAAACTAAAAAACAATGGCCTAACAGTCCTGAGCTCACCAGAATACCGGGCAAAGTGCACCCTCATATGTAGGAAAATTATCCCTCATATACTGGACAACCCTAACCTATTGACTGAACTCAATTCACAAAACACCCCCCAAATGACATATGCAGCCCGGATGGGAACTCTCCCTATGTTAAAAATCACTACGGCTACTCAAACTGACGCCATAAAATTAAAATCATACGGAATAAAAATCGGAAGCAACATCATCCCTTCAAGAGACATAGAATTCCAACACTTTATACAGGTCCACCAATGTTTCAACTGTTACCAATTCGGCCACAACACCAACAGATGCAGTAACACAATAACTTGCTCAAAGTGTGCCAATCAAGGCCACTCATACCGAAACTGTACTGCCACGGTAACTAAATGCTGCAATTGTAAAGGCCCTCACGCTGCCATCAGCAACAAATGCAAAATCAGACTCGACAATAGCACAACACCACTCCCTCCCCGCCAACCTTCACCTCCTACAGCACCTCCCACAGCACTACCTCCACCTCCCCACCACTCACTCCCTACTGCCACGACCCTCCCCACCCGCACTTGCTGGACCAACAACGTGACCGCCCCCATACCCTCCCCCGACATGAATGCAAAAATCACCACCATCATACTTCTGGCACATACGCTAAGCAACGGAAACAGGTCTCTTTTTCTGAAGCTAGCAACTGATGGTTTGAAGGCGAACGGCCTCCCTACCATACTCATTCCTGATTCCTTCAGAACCGGTCCCGACCTCATCTTCCCCACTGCCCCCATCTCCGACCGGACCAGCATGCCACCCCCTCCCCCCAGAGAAACCACTGCAATCTCCGTCTGCCCCTCCACTTCTGTCATGCCCACACCTGACTTATCTCACCAATCTACTTCTATCTCACCCCCCAGAGTAATCAGTCCAAAACCTCCCGGCCCCTCCACCTTGACCTTGCCAACACCTGACTTTTCCCGCACGACTACGATGACCTCCCGGACCACAAAACCCCGAACCAAACCCAATCTTCCCCTGACACCTCAGACTCCCAAGAATAAAATGGCAGCCCATCCCCCCACAGAACTGGTGGTCAAGACCACTAGACCTAAGAGGAAGAACACCTCCCCCCTTTCTTCCTACACACATGACAGCAAAAGAATTATAAAATACACTCATCCAACTAAATCTATAATTAAAGTAAATCTATTCGGCACTACCCCTAAGAAAACAGGAAACAACCCCGTCACGAACCTAGCACGCTCCACTCATCCTCCCGACTCCCCCACACACACAGTCACGTAACCGCCCATCCCTCACCTGCATACACCACACTCAGACCTCGCTCACAGTCACTCGACAAGTTAGACCTCATCCCTGCACCCCAGAATTTCAATCTCATATAAGTAACAATTATACAACATGATCACCATTATGCAATACAACTGTAGAGCATATCACTCAAGCAGACACGCCATCTCTCTCCTCATACAAGAACACAACCCAGACATCCTCCTCCTCAACTCAACACGCACAGACACCAAAATCAAGCACTTCGGCTACACGAGCAGACAATCACCCCACGAACTATACGAGGGCGTTGCAATCCTTATCAGATCCTCCATGAAACACGAATTCATCACCAACTTTGCCTTCAAACACTTCATGGCCGCCAAGATCGACACTCAACACGGACAAATTATCATCTGCACAACATACTCGAGACCTAACTCGCGTATCCCCTTCACAGACCTAAACTCCATCTTTAACAACTCACACCTACCTGTAATACTAATGGGCGACCTCAATGCACACCACACCGCATTCCAACACAACTACATCGACCCCCTTGGCCAACAACTACACGCTTTGGTCACTCACAAAAACCTTCACCACATTGGCCCTTTCTTCCCCACATTCTACGCTGCTGGCAGAAAAGGCACTCCAGACATCGTCATCACCAACACCCCTGCCCTCCAATTTCAGCACTACATCACTCCCGGCCCCCTATCAGGCTCAGACCACATTCCCATCACTCTTCACCTCTCCAACAATCCCATACTCCTCCCAACAGCCTCACCTCAATACCAGTATCAACACGCAGATTGGGATGCCTTCAAAACCACACTCTCTGAACAGCAATACACACTCAACCTCGAACACCAACCCACTAGGATGATTGAGGAAACCTGGACTCACCTTTTCAACACTATCACCGCCATAGCAGATACCCACATTCCTAAACACCGGTTCAAGAGGAAATACTCCTTCACACCCTCCATAAGAACTCAACGCCTACTTCACTGCTACAGGACACGATTTGAACTAAACAAACTTAACCTAGCACCAGTTTACACAGACATCACCACACTAAGAACACACATCATCCACAGTCTCCTTCAAGACCATAACGTTCACTGGGCAAAACTCGTAGAGGCTGCCCAGGAACACAGAACACATAACCCCCGAGAGTTTTGGCAAAGGATCGCCAAGCTGCAAGGAACTGCAAGACCCCCCTTTGATCACCTGCTAGTAAATGGTAGGAAAATCAAAGAGCCAGCCGACGTAGCACAAACACTAAAACAACACTGGGAACACATTTTCCACCCACACCCCCCCACACAACAAAGGTACATCTTAAACCACATAAACAACATCACCACACACATGCAAACACTTCACGACAGAACGACTCCTGACAACACAATAGATACCTCCACTCTCACACAGGACCACACCCTCACTGCTCCTTTCACCCCAACAGAAGTCAAACAAGCACTGGACAAAACCAAAAAGAAAACACCGGGTGACAGCAAGATTGGTCAAGCAATCCTGAAGCACCTCCCCTCAGAAACAATCACAGCCATTACATACCTATACAACACCCAACTGGCCACAGGTTACTTCCCAAAACTCTTTAAGACAGCCACAGCCGTCATGATACCTAAACCAAATAAAAACCCAACAGATCCTCAAAACTACAGACCAATCAGCATATTAGAAATCTTAGGAAAAACCTTTGAAAGATTATACAACACCCGCCTCAGATACCATCTTGAGGATGAACAACTACTGTCATATAAGCAGTTCGGCTTCAGAGCACACCACTCAACCCAGGACGCACTTAATATCATGACCAATTACCTCCACATGAACAAAGATGCATACAAGATAGCACTCATCACAAAAGATGTACAAAAAGCCTTCGACACAGTTTGGCACGAAGGATTAAAATACAAGATATGCACCAATTTTAACCTCCCTCATAAATCACAACAATTACTTTGCAATTTCCTAACTGACAGAAAAATGAGAATAAAAGTCACACCTGCCTTCTCTGACCACTTCACACTGCACGCAGGAGTCCCACAAGGATCAGTCCTGTCCCCAACACTATACATTCTTTACACAAATGACTTACCCGACCCCTTACACATTGACTCTCTGACAATACAGTACGCCGACGATGTAACCCAACTAATCAGACACAGAACTCTTGACCACCTAACAGACAAAGCACACAGGGAACTAGAACAAGTTACACAATGGGAACTCCGATGGCGAATCCAAACCAACCCGAACAAAGCACAAATCACCTACTTCGGCACCAAAAGACGACAACCACGTCACATCTACCTAAACCCCTACATCGCCTACCCTTCACCTATAGCTGTCAAACGAACAAACACAATCCTAGGAGTCACATTCAACGACGCCCTCACCATGACACCACACACCAAAATGAAAGCTGTGATCGCAAACAAAACACTCGGGAAAATATACAGATTCAGAACCGCATCAATCAAAACCAAAACGCACCTATTCAAAGCCCTCATACGCCCACTATTGACTTATGCACCCAACACACTCCAGCTAGCACCACCAACAAGCGCCAAGAAACTTCAAGTCATACAAAACAAAGCACTAAGATTCATCCATAACACACACTGGTCATCCTTCACCCGAAATAGTTATCTACATGAACTCAGCTCCCTTCCCCCACTTAACATCTACTGGAGACAACTAGGTGACAAACAAATAGAAACTCTCCTCACTAATTACCCTCAATGGCAGGATTACTTCGACAACATCATACTCCCACGTAGATTCAGAGACAGAAATCCCTCCATACTAAACAGACCAAACACTCCCCTCCCACCTCCCTTGTATTAATAACCACACCCGACAATTTCCCCCCAAATTAAACCTAACCTCTCCTTAACCCTCACCCTAACCTAACCCAATCAACCTAACCTAACTTAAGCTTAACCTAACCTCTTCTCAACCCCACACCCAATGATTCCCACCCAACCTAACCTAACTCCCCCCCCCCCCTCACTCCAAACCCCACGCCACCAACTCAAACTCAAGACCACTCCGACAAAAAAAAAAAAAAAAAAAAAAAAAAAAAAAAAACTAATCCACTTAACCTGCACTAACACTCCCCCCCCCCCCCAAAAAAAAAAAAAAAAAAAAAAAAAAAAATCCCCCCAAAATAAAAACCTAACACACCCAGCCGTTACTAGCAACCCCACACAAAATAAAAAATAATCATTCTACCACTAACTAACCACACCCTATTACTCCTCCCAAAATAAAAACCTAACACACCCAGCCGTTACTAGCAATCCCACACAAAATAAAAAATAACCATTCTACCATTAACTAATCACACCCTATTACTCCTCCCAAAACAAATACCTAACTTACCCATCCCATACTAACTCGGATGACATGTATGTTTCCCTCAGCCAACAAGGTCGAGGAGAATGTTTCCAACTCGGTTTTATGGGCACCCCTCTTAGCCAATAAGGTCGGAGAGGTGTACCTAAAAACGGTACCATTAACGGATGAAATGAACGCCTCCCTTAGCTAATAAGGTCGGGGAGGGGTGCATTGTTCCTGTACAAAAACCCTCTCCCTCAATAATGGGACCAGAATTCACAATACCTGCAATTGCAGAAGTCCTTTACTAGCCAAAGGAAAGAATGATTGCAAATTAACCAAACTCTGCCAACCACCAACAAAACCTATAATCCTCCCAAAACAAAAACTTAACCCACCCAACCTTACTCACAATCCCTCCTTAAAAAAAAAAAAAAAAAAAAAAAAAAAAAAAAAATGCTACTCTCCATCCAATCACTAACCTACACCTTCAATCCTCCCAAGAGAAAAACTTAATATACCCGACCTTTCTAACAAGCCCCACCGACCCTCCTAAAAAAAAAAAAAAAAAAAAAAAAAAAAAAAAAAAAAAAAACTATGACTCAATACAACTATTCATTAGCAACACAAATCATATCACACCTAAGGAATCCTTCCAAACTATAAATTAACCCAACAACCTCCTAAGCCCCCCTCTCCTCTCCTCGCCTCCCCTCTCCTCTCCTCCCCCCTCCTCCCGTCATCCGAACCATACCTGACCTTATAACAATTATCCTAACCCTCCCCCTCTCCTCTGACTACATTTCCACGCAAAAGCATACACACTCACACAACAACCCCCCTTAAGTAATTCTAATTCACCTCAAATCAACATACAACCTCCACCCCCGCCAATCCCCAAGCACAAACTCTCCCCCCCTCCCACAACCAATCCAAACACATCTCCCCCCCCAGCCTCTCATAAGACCACAACTCTCCAAAACCAAATTAAACATACCCAACCTCTATGCCAGCTACTGTCAACATCATCGACCTAACTCAAGACTGAAACCAAACAACCTATATCTCACTCTCATCTCTGTTCACAATTTGACAAAGCTCAAATCTGTCCCCTTCTATTACTAAATAATTCTCCTACGATACACTCATCCTTCCTTACTACGAATACTTTGACATTTCAAGCTCAAAGATTCAAAACTCTTCCTCTAACTCTCTCCATTTCTCTCTGACATAGCTGAAAGATCCATAACTCTCAGAAACAAATCAAAACTTACCCAACGTCTGTGACATCCAATTCTTAATAAAATCGACCTACCTCAAGACTGAAACCATTCAGCCTATCTCTCATTTTCGTCTCCGTTCATAATTTGACAAAAAAGCTCAAATCTGTCTGCTGCTATTACTAAAAACTCTCCTACGATACGCTCATCCTTCCTTACTATGAATACTTTGACATTTCAAGTTCAAAGATTCAAAACCCTTCCTCCAACTCGCTCTGCTCCTCTTTGACATAGCTCAAAGACTTTACCTTCTTCTTTCTCCAAACAACCCTACGACTAGCAAATTTTCATGTTTTCACCTTCTCTGTTAATTTGTTCGTGTGTGGCCTGTGCGTCCGTCCACCTGCGCTTCTCGGCTTGCGCCGCAGCCGTGGCGGGGCGGTTCTTCCTCCGCTTTGATGACACTGCCTGGGCTAGACGACAACCATGAGCACCCAAGTTGGCCCTTTGCTTGCCCGGACCTGCTCCCACCCTCCCTCTGCCTCGTCCTGATTGTGATTGTTGCACCATCAGGGCATTTGCCTACCCCCTCACGCAAGCGGTGTTTAGCCACTGCACCTGTTCTCTCCTTCTAAAATTCATTTCCATCCTCTCTTTACTCTTCCTCTGAACCTCCTTCCCCCCTGTCACTAGCATTTTTCTATTCTATTCTAGCCGGCTTTGAATTAGTCACAAGCTTCGGTAACCTCCGGACCTTTACACTTGCGTGCGTTGTCAGTTGACTTCTGTCTTCGATCGAACGGCCAGCCAGCCTTCGCCGTGAACGGACCTCTCCTCAGACCCCTCTGCCAAAGTAGCCAGCCTTCTTTCTACCGTTGACGACCGGACTACAACTCGACCTCTCTGTCTACCACTGGACTTCCCAGAAATCCTATTTGGGGCAACGCCTTTGGAAAACGACCACGACTGCCACCGGACTACCTCACGAACGTTCAGGACTGTCAACCCTAGTTAGCCCTCCCCACGGGTAGAGTGAGTGACCCACACTCTTGCTGGAGGGCAGCTATTGATTAGCAGTTCTGACGTGGTTTGAGGTCTTTCTCTCTTGCTGAAATCCTTCCTTACTTACCCAGACCGAGGCACCTGCTTATATTTAAGTATTCGTGCTAGAGCCCCTCCAGTGGAGCACACCTCACAGTAGGTGGGATTGTGTGTGTCCGTTGGAGGTCTGGGGAACACAGGCCAATCCGGCAGTGGAAAAACAGTGATAGCGCAGTTACACCACTCTCCGGGGGTCGCCTATAGGCACACTAAGAAGGGCCTTGAATAGCCTTCTTTATCACCCACAATTAATACATGCTAGGAAGACACAAACAAATATACCATGGCTACCAAGGTTACACTCAAGATCATAGACAAGAGAACAGCCCCTTCACGTTCTCATATAACTGAAACAGCGTATGGTACACTCAACGTACCCTTCACAAGGTATTTCTCATTGAACTATGCAATATGCAGGGACTACAGGGACGCAGATACCATTCTGAGCCCTGAGGGAATGCAAGCCTTTGGAGGCATAGGACTCCAGGTTATTTATGCCACCAGAGGTTAAAGTAAAAAGATCAGTATTTGTACGTGGACTTGACTACGAATTTGGAAGGCACTCGGCACAAGAAATAAAAAACAACTGGTTAAAGGTCGAAGAAGTGGTAAAAATAAAGCAATACACACATTGCTTAAAGTTGAGATTCACTGATACTTCAATGGCAGACAAGGCCCTGGAATCTCAGTTGACCTCTGACCCAGCTTGGAGAAGGTCGTGCCCGATAGTGCTCCCGTTAGAGACCAAGGAAAATGGCCGCCTTGGATCGTCGTGTCGTGGGGGAAGAGGAGGGGAGTATGGGGAAAGACGACCTCCTTGCCACTCTGTTAAGGCAGCTGGGGCAGTTGAGGAGTGAGGTTGACACTCTAAAGGGGGAAAATGAAGCCCTCAGGAAGGAACTCCTTCAGGTAGGTGTCCTGCCTAGCAGGACACCTGCGAAGGAGGAGCAGGCGTGGAGAGTGGTTGTCTCCAAGGGGACTAGGGTCAGGCTCAGGAAAGCTGACCAGGGTGTGGAGTGTTGTAACCCTTACCAGGTGCTGCAGGAAGCTGGCGAGGAAGAGAAGAGGCAGGACAGTATGGATCAAGGAGAGGAAAGGGCAGTTGTACAAACCCTGCCCACAGGTAAGGTCGTGGTAGTGGGGACAGCCAGGGGAGGTTTGTAGATAGGGCTTTTTGTGCGAGAGATAGGAAACGTAGGACTAGGGTGTGTTTTCCTGGGGCTGGGATAGGGCATGTAGCCGAGAGGTTAGACAGGGTTTTGTCAGGGGAGGGTACCAATCCAGTAGTGTGTCTTAGTGTGGGAGGAAACGACATAGGTAAGGTTAGGAGTGAGGAACTTTTCAAGAGGTATAGGGGAAGATTAGAGATAGGGGAGGGATCCCGATAGTATGTGGTGTCTTGCCTAGAAGAGGGGTTGGTCGTGAATGGCTGTCCAGGGCAATTGCTATAAATTGCCGACTTGAAAAACATTGTGCAAACAATGGTTGGGCATTCATTGATAACTGGCAACGATTCTATGGCAACGACTACCTGTACTGTCGCGACGGAGTACACTTCTCTCGTGAGGGGGTAAAGACGTTGTCTGCATCCCTGGAGCGTGAAATTGTCACTCCGAAGCGGGGGGGGGGGGGGGGGGGGGGGGGTTCGCGAGTAGAGAGGGGTCGGGGAAAGTGGGAGTCAAAAAACAAGCAGGTCCTGGGAAGTAAAATTAGTTGCTCAGGACAAGGGGCAAAACAGGACCAGGGAAGGGTAGGTTTAAATGTATACTATACGAATGCTAAGGTTAGTGAGTGATATAGCGACATGGCAGCTGCTGACGAGTACTCGACCACCTCTCACGTTCTCCAGCTTTGTCTTGCCTTGCAAGACCGACTGGAGAAGGTTGAGAAGGAGGTCCAGAGTCTCAAGGACGAAAACTTAGCCTTGAAGCTAGTTTTAGAGGAGAAGAAAACCCTTGCCAGTGTCGTGAAGGACGGTGAAGTTGAAGTGGATTCATGGAAGGTAGTTGCTGCTAGTGCTACAAAATGCACTATAAAAAGGCACTCAGCTGTAGACCTAAACAACAGGTTCAGCACCTTAAGTGACAAGTGTGAGGAAGGCGCTAGTAACACCACGAGTGCTACTCCCTCTGTTAGTGTGGAGAGAGGGAGTAGCGCAGGTAAGAAATCACCACACTCAGGTAAGGTCAAATGTGTTTCTTTCATGGGAGACTCGATGGTGAAGTATTTAGGTAACAATCTCTGCACTAATGTTAGGAAGCTCGAGTGTCTCCCCGGGGCAGGGATAGGTAGAGTACTGGAGAGAGTGGAGAACGTCATTGATGACTGTGGAGACAACCCCATAGTCTTACTCAGTGCAGGAGGCAATGACGTAGGTAAGCTTACCAGTGTCGAACTGCGTAAGCTGTATAGGGAAGCTCTAGATAAGATTAGGGTGAAGGGTGGAACTCCTATTGCTTGCTCTATCCTACCTAGACGTGGTGCCAGTCGTGAATGGATGTCCCGTGCAATCGGTTTCAATTGCTGGTTGGAAGAACAGTGTAAAGAGCTGTCGACGCCATTCATTGATAATTGGAGCCAGTACTATGGTAATGATAGTATGTATGCAAGGGATGGGGTGCATTTAAGTAGGAAGGGGGTGGCCGTGCTAGCGAAGATAGTTGACAGGGTAGTAAAGGTGGGGTTTTAATATGTCCAAATCCCATCAATGGTAAAGAGAGGAAAATACCATGTGAAAAAAACAACAGTGAAACAGAAGTAGATAATGCTGAAAATATAGTTAGTCATAATAACAAACATCAAAGTAATAAATGTAAAACAGATAGAAACGGAAGAAATATATTGAGTGTTTATTATACTAATAGTAGAAGCCTGTGTAACAAAATGGACCAGCTCAGAGCCATTGTTAGTAAAGAGAACATAGATATAATTGCAATAACGGAAACATGGATAAATTCAAACAGCAAACATTTTTTTAGCAGAATTTCATATTCCAGGATATAACCTATTTAAATTTGACAGAGTAGGAAGGAGAGGTGGCGGTGTAGCAGTGTATATCAGGGTGTCATTAAAAAGCTGCAATAAATCAAACATTAAAACAAATAGCGACAATGAAAGTATTTGGGTAGAGATTGGTGAGGGCAATGAGTCCGTAGTCATTGGTGTTATATATAGACCACCTAATTTGAGTAGGAACGATGGTAAATTGCTATGGGAGGAAATAAAGAAGGCATCTGATAGAAACAATGTATGTATTCTAGGCGATTTCAACTTTTCAGGCTTAGATTGGAAAAATCAACTTAGCGATAATGAATCTGAAGATTTTCTAGAAGTAGTACAAGATAGTTTTTTATATCAATTCATAAACTCGCCCACTAGAGGAAATAATATCCTCGATTTAGTTCTCAGTAATAATGAAAATCTAGTAAAAGATGTTGGGATTGGAGACGAACTAGGAAACAGTGATCATAAAGCCATATATTTTAACATAATATGGGATGGCAGGAAGAAGGAAAATTCGGCCTTGATCCCGGATTTTAGGAAGGCTAATTACGGTAGCTTAAGGAGAGACCTAAGGGATGACCCTATGGTCAAAAGATTAATCCCCCCCACACCTCCGGAAACTGTCAACTTAGGACGGGATAACCCCGAATTTAATTTAGCAGCTACTTATGAACAATTTATTGCGACAATCCATAATGCTCAAAATAAACACATCCCTAAAAGAAAATTCAGATCGATACGGAACCAACCAAAATGGATGAATAATAGACTCTTAGATCTTCTAGGGAAAAAGAAAGGAGTATATAGAAAAGTTAAGAAAGGCGAAAATCACTTACTTGGTTACTATCAGAACCTAACAAGACAGGTAAAAACAGAAATTAGGAAAGCAAAGAGAAATTATGAAATCAAGGTAGCAAACGAATCGAAAAATAACCCCAAAGCTTTTTATCAACTGTATAAATCAAAGGTTAGAGATACAATAGGTCCCCTTAAAACTACGACAGGAGAAATGACTGATGATGAGTTAGAAATGTGTAGTACGTTAAATAGTCATTTTCGCTCCGTATTCACAAATGAAAACCTAGCACAGTTTCCAGAAGTTCATAAGGTATATAACGACAGTATAGAAAATATGTTGATGAATATCAATATTACTAGTAACGATGTGCTTAAAGTAATTAACAAACTGAAGCCTCATAAATCGCCTGGTCCAGACGAGGTATATGCTAGAATATTAAAAGAATGTAGAGATGAGTTGAGTAATCCATTAGCAGTTTTATTTAATAAGTCATTAGAATCGGGCCTAGTGCCAGAAGCTTGGAAACTTGCAAATGTAGTTCCGATTTTCAAAAAGGGTGATAAATCAATTGCATCAAATTACCGTCCCATTAGTCTCACGTCAATCATAGGCAAGTTGCTAGAGTCAATTATTGCTACGAAAATCAGAAGCCACCTTGAAACATTCAACTTAATTCATTCTTCTCAGCACGGGTTCACCCAGGGACGTTCTTGTCTCACAAATTTGCTTAGCTTTTTCTCAGAAGTATATGAAGCGGTAGATAATGATAAGTCATATGATATAATTTACTTAGATTTCAGTAAAGCATTCGATAGAGTCCCTCATGAGAGATTGATAAGGAAGGTAGAAGCACATGGAATAGGTGGATCATTATTAAAATGGATTAGGTCATGGTTAACTGGTAGGAAACAAAGAGTCAGCATAAATGGATTTAAGTCAGACTGGGGTGCGGTCAAAAGCGGAGCTCCCCAGGGATCTGAATTAGGCCCTCTGCTGTTTGTTATATTCATTAATGATCTTGATTTAGGTATAACTAGTAAGGATTAGTAAATTTGCAGATGATACCAAAATGGGGAGAGTGATAAATTCAGACAGTGACTTTGAACACCTTCAAAGAGATCTAGATACCTTACATGAGTGGTCAGTAGACTGGCAAATGAATTTTAATGCTGATAAATGCAAGGTACTACAGATAGGGAAGACGAAAACAAACGTTAAGTATAAACTAGGTAACACGGAAATAGAAAACTCAGATTGTGAAAAAGATCTAGGTGTATTTGTTGGCAACGACTTGAAACCTAGAAAACAATGTATTAGCGTTCGCAACAAGGCAAACAGGATTCTTGGGTTCATATCTAGGAGTGTGAGTAACAGAACTGCTGACGTTATCTTGAAACTTTACCTAGCATTAGTGAGGCCACACATGGATTATGCGGTTCAATTCTGGTGTCCTTATTATAGAATGGACATAGATTCTTTGGAGAGAGTACAAAGAAGAATGACAAAAATGATCCATAATATTAGAAACCTTCCATATGAAGAAAGACTGAAAAGCTTAGGCTTGCATTCATTAGAGAGGCGTAGAGTTAGGGGAGATATGATAGAGGTGTTCAAGTGGGTAAGCGGGATTAACAAGGGTAAAATGGAAGATGTTCTGAAGCTCAGTAATAACGAAATAACTAGAACGAATGGCTTTAAATTAGATAAATTCCGATTCAGAAAGGATATAGGCAAGCACTGGTTTGGTAATAGAGTTGTGGATATGTGGAATAGGCTACCGAGTGCTATAGTAGGATCGGGGACGCTAGGGAGCTTCAAGACGAAGTTGGATAGGCACATGGAAGTGCTTGGATGGGTGTGAGAGGGATCTGCCCTGTATGGGCCAGTAGGCCTCCTGCAGTACCCCACTTTGTTATGTTCTTATGTAAACAGTAGGAGCGTTAGAAATAAAATAGACTTGCTGAGAGCGGTTGTATGTACCGAGAATGTAGACGTCATAGCAATCACCGAAACTTGGATGAATCTGGCGAGCAAAATTTTTTTTATCAGAGTACCACATAGAAGGGTACAACCTTTTTCACAAGGACAGGGAAGGTAGGAAGGGGGGAGGGGTCGCACTCTTCGTCAAGGATACATTAAAATGTTGTATTAATAATTCAATAAAGGGTGAATTAGGAACCGACTCTGTGTGGGTAGAAATCACGGAAGGAAGAGAAAAACTAATTATGGGAGTGATTTATAGGCCCCCAAGTCTTGGCAAAGAAGCAGCTCAGCCCATATGGCAAGAAATGAGTAGGGCAGCAAAATATAACAACCTATGCATTATGGGGAATATCAACTTCAGAAATATTGACTGGGACAACATTGTAGGCGACTATGAATCTGAAGACTTCCTAGACGCAGTACAGGACAATTTTTTGAAACAACTAATTACAGAACCTACTAGAGGTGACAATATATTAGACCTAGTATTAACAACTAAAGAAAATATTATCAGAGATATCACAATAGGGGAAGAACTAGGTAACAGTGATCACAGATAAATCAGGTTCACCCTAAATTGGGAAACGAAAAACAATGACAATATGGTCAGAGTCCCAAACTTTCGGTTAGCGGATTATCAGGGGTTAAGAAGGTACCTAGGTGAGGTCACTTGGGAACAATCACGTCAGTTCCCAGTAGGAAGGGGTGAGGTCATAGATGACACAACAATTGATCATGACTATAATATATTCACTAGTATACTACATAAAGCACAAGAACAAAA
>CAUDMG010003656.1:0-47491 GCA_958450375.1 Homarus gammarus | reverse complement strand
ACAGTTGTACCCCACTTAACGCGGTCAATAGAACCCAGAGGGTCCCGTGTTAAGTGAAATCCGCGTTAAGTGAACAACAGAACATAAGGGATTAATTCCAATAGAAACCGGCCCAACCCCCAAACTCCACTTTTTGAAGGCACATACATATGTTGTAGTAAAAATAACATCTTAATTTTATGATGGTACATGCACACAATTAATACTTAAGAGAAATAGAGAAATACAGTCGCCAAGTTAATGTCCATTCAAATAATGGACTCAACTCCCTCCCCCTCTTCTCACACTACACTGCTGGCTCTTCCCTCTCTGAGAAATTTTTGGGGGAAAACCACTAAATTTTAATAAATAATACCTCAAACTAAAGTTAGGGTAATACAATTGACATTGCTGGATTCCTTGTAAGACCAGGAATATTTTGAATATAAATGTCATATATTTTGCACAAAAGATAACATAGTTACCTAGAGAAAAATTTTTATCTAAAATTTGTATGTTTAATGCAAAATATATGATGTTTATATTCAAAATGATCACCAAATTATAAGAATTCCAGCAATGTAAATTATATTCTGACCGGGTAATTTGCATGAATTTTATGAGCTAAAGCAAATGCAGGTAGTCGTCGACTTACGACCTAGATTGGTTACGGCCGCCTGGTCGTAAGTTGATCTGGTTGTAAGTCGGCATATGTTATAATTACCTTACGTATATTATAATGTGTAATGATAATATAATCATCTTTAAGTCATATTTTATCAACATTTTCTTTGTTCATTATTGTTACGGTCGTCAGGTTTAAGTAAATCACTGCATACTACAGTACAATTGGTTTATTATTTACACAACATACAAAAAAAAAAAAAAACAGGTGCAAAACATATAAAACATTTTAGTTGCAAAACATACAAACACATACAAACATACAAAAAACATCTTATTGGCCGCTGGTGCTTGGCTGTGGATCGTCGATGTCGTCAGCTGGGGCAGCCTTTGGGGTAGCCGGAGGAGTTGTTTTTTTCATGAACATGGTGAGCTCTGTCTGAATTGTTCGTTTCTTCTTCTCCTCGTAAATTTCTTGATACGGACGAAACGAATTGCGTGCCATCCGCTCAATCCTTGCAAATCGTTCGATGTTTGGGTCCATTCCTTCAAAATGGGCAAGAAGTTTATTCAGTAGAGATAAACCTTCTGATAATCCCTTAGTGGCAGGTTGAGGAGTAGATGAAGACAGTTTCCTCTTGGTAGACATCTTGGGGGGGTGGTGGTTCAAGAAAAATTTCCAAGACAAAAGAAAGGCACAAGGCAAACAGACACGGAGGGAAGTGTGCTGTACCAGCGAGCGTGTTTGTAATTGAGCGCGGGGATGCGCGCGGCTCCAGCTCCCGGCAGCGCCAGGAGGCTGGGGCCAAAACTGTCGTACCGCCGGTCGTAAAGTCGAACAGATGTAAGTCGCATAGGTCGTACGTCGACGACTACCTGTATCTTCAGTTAATAAAAAAAAATTTTCTTCACGACACTATCTGTCAATCAAAGTACCCCACCTTGCCTTCCCCCCTCTTCCAACCGCGCGGTCAGTCCCAACCCTCCCCCCCACCCCCCACCAATCCTCCCTTCAAGAGTTTTTAACATTTTGTATTAAATAATACCTCAGATTAAAGTTAGGATAATATAATTGACATTGCTGGATTCCTTGTAAGACCAGGAATATTTTGAATATAAATGTCATATATTTTGCACAAAAGATAACAGTTACTCTGAGAAAAATTTTTATCTAAAATTTGTATGTCTAATGCAAAATATATGATGTTTATATTCAAAATGATCATCAAATTATAAGAATTCCAGCAATATAAATTATATTCAGACCGGGTAATTTGTATGAATTTTATGAGCTATAACAAATATCTTCAGTTTATAAAAAAAAAAAAAATATTCTTCACAGGGTAACAGATGGTCGGTCGGTCCCTCCCTCCCCCCCACCCCCCACCAACCGTCCCAAGGAGATGTGTGGGAAAACCAGAATACTTAACTTTTTTGTAATAAATAATACCTCAAACTAAAGTTAGGATAATATAATTGACATTGCTGGATTCCTTGTAAGACCAGGAATATTTTGAATATAAATGTCATACATTTTGCACAAAAGATAACATAGTTACTCTGAGAAAAATTTTTATCTAAAATTTGTATGTCTAATGCAAAATATATGATGTTTATATTCAAAATGATCACCAAATTATAAGAATTCCAGCAATGTAAATTATATTCTGGCAGGGTAATTTGTATGAATTTTATGAGCTAAAACAGGCAGTCAGGCAGGGTGGTGGGTGGGGCAAATCTAAAAATAGCGTCTCGAGCCGGACACTCACCGCGTATATGTGGAAAAAATCCGTGTTAAGTGAAAGTTCAGCTCTGGCGAGGCACCGCGTATATGATAAAACGTGTTAAGTGAAACCGCGTTAGGCGGGGTAATACTGTATTTAGAAATGACAGTTGATCAACTGTTCAGTGTTTTCCGGGTGTTTTTGTATGTTTGTAAGCATAATTCCTCTGACCCTTGCTTCATGCGAGGATTACATTCTGCAAAAACTTCGCCTGACTTGAAATCACAAAGTGAATTCTTAATCGTATGGGGATGTGTTCTACAACCATTTATGGAGCCCCTCTACCTTAATTCTGGCACTTTTTCATAACGACAATAAAAGACAACAATAATGCTATAAAAGTTGAGGAAAAATCATTATAATACTCTAAGGTGGCCTAGACATAATTAAAATGCAATAAACTATAAACTAAGAAAAGCGAAGTATGTGTGTGAGTGGGAGAGAGAGAGAATGAAGGAACGAACTTGGGAGGCAGTGGGCTGTAGCTATGTTGCTGACTCGCCACTCTAATGTGGCTTTGAAAAAAATAAAAATAAATAGTATAAAGCTATAAAATAAGAAAACTTAAGAGCATGGGTGTGTATGTGTGGGAAGTGAATGTTTGTATGGATTCGGTAGGCAGGAGGCTTTAACCGAGTCAGTGGCTTGTCACCCAGACCGTGCTCCCTCCCCTTGGTGTGATGTCATGGCATGCAGATGCACACACACAAACACACGAAAGATACACCTGGTTGACTGCCTTGCTGAACTGATATGATATGAATCAATTTCATTGTTTATCATTCATCATACAGTGTTACGGTCAACCTTACACTGAAGTGAGGTAACTCTGACTACCCTAGCCCTGATAAACCAACTGACTGATCTCTCCGAACAGACCTGACAATGAATAAATAAATTTGTGGTCTTCAAAGGTGTTGAGAAAAATCTGCATCATTGTTTGAGACAGACCAAAGCACCTGGGGATGCCTGAAAAAAGCCTCAAGACTTTGGCTCGTTGTTCATTTTTACATGGCTTCTGTTTGTTCAGTGTTTTTGAAGAATACCTTGTATAACTATAGTACTGTATGTACTGTGTAAATTAAGGGTCAACTGTGAGTGCCTTGAGATAAATGTGCAGTATTTTTCAGGTGCCTCCAAGAGTGCCCTGGCACTCACTAGGCTGGTTCGGCCTTTGTATCTGTATTTTACTTACTAAATACTGTTTTAATTTCAATGAAACATAGTTTATCACTGAAAAAAAAATGAAACGGTATTATTCTGTCTTTTTTTTACCTATATTTGTACTGTACAGTGTATACTGTAGTGTGCTAATAAACCCCTTGTGTTTAGGGGCTCTCTGCTGAATCAAATTATTTGGCACCAGTCACCATATAGTGTTGTCATTCAGATTTAACTGTTACCTAGTTCAAGATAAGGCCAGGCCAAGGTGCAAATATTACAAGGGAAATTACAATGGGATGAGGGAAGAGATGAGGGGTATCAACTGGCCTGACTTATTAAGGTACAAGAACGCAGACACTACGCTGAATATCATAACTAGTAAAATGACCCATTTGATCGATAAATATATACCCAAGACCAAACCCAGTGCTTCTAGGAATACGAGGGGATCCCTACACATGAACCATACGGCGGTCGACAAAATTAAGAAGAAAACCCAAAAATTCAAGACGTGGGTTGGGTCAAACGATAAGCAAGACAGGAGGATGTATGCAAGAGCGAGGAACCAAGCAAAGATAGAGTGTAGGAGGGCTGAAAAGGAGTTCCAAAGGCTGGTTGCACGCGAGGTCAAGTCAAACCCAAAGGCGTTTTACTGCTATGTAAAGTCGAAATTGAAAACAAGAGTAGGAGTATCAGACCTGAGGTTTGAAGATGGTAGTTATGCAGATTCTGACCAGGATAAAGCTGAGGCATTGAACAGCTTCTTTTCCTCAGTGTTCACAAGAGAGGATGCAACTAACCTTCCTGCGTTTGAGGACAGACGGTTCGACACAGCACTGACCCACATTGTGTTCACAGAAGAGGGTATTAGAAATAAACTGTCCAGGCTAAAGGTCCATAAGAGTCCTGGACCTGACATGGTGCATCCTAGAGTGCTAAGGGAGCTGTGCAACGAGCTTGCGGAGCCCCTGAAGATTCTGTTTTGTAAATGCCTGGATGAACAAATGGTCCCCAGTGAATGGAAAGTGGCTTATGTGAGTCCTATCTTCAAGAAGGGCGATAGTCACTCCACGAACAACTATAGACCGGTGAGCCTGACCAGCATAATATGTAAAGTACTTGAGAGTATTATCAGAGATGCAGCGATGGAACATCTACTACGAAACAACCTTGTAAAAGATTGCCAACACTGTTTTATGCCGGGGCGCTCTTGCTTGACACAATTCCTCAAGGTATTGGATATTTGGACCCATATTCTAGAACGGGGTGGTAATATCAACAATATTTACCTAGATTTTGCCAAGGCTTTCGACAGTGTACCCCACGAAAGGCTGAAAATCAAACTGGAAGGGTACGGAATTCGGGGAAATGTCCTAGCGTGGATAGAAGACTTTCTACATGACTGCAAGCAATGTGTGGTGATTAATGGCACGAAATCGTCATCTGTACCTGTAGCAAGTGGGGTACCGCAGGGTAGTGTATTGGGCCCGCTGTTGTTTGTTTGCTTCATAAATGATATGCCTGACGTTGTACACTCCTCCATACAAATGTTTGCCGATGACGCCAAGTTATTTCGGGAAATTAAGAACCAAGCGGACTGTGAAGAGCTGCAGAAGGACCTCTGTGGGCTCCAGGAATGGTCGAAGGAATGGCTGCTGAGATTCAATGTCACGAAGTGTAAGAGGATGCACCTGGGGCGTACCAACGGTAAGGAGGCGTACCATATGTCCCAATGGGATGAAGAAAATGTACTAGTTGAGACTGTGTGTGAGAAGGACCTAGGTGTGTATGTTGACAATGAACTGAAGTTCTCGGGCCATTGTGAGAAGAAGGTAAATCAGGCAAATAAATTATTGGGTCTTATAAGAAGGTTGTTCAGATGTCTAGACGGTCCGTCCCTCGTGACGATCTTCAGGAGTGAAGTGCTTCCCCATCTGGAGTACTGTCACCCTGTCTGGTCCCCGAGATATGCTAGGGACTGTCACTTGGTTGAAAATGTTCAAAGGAGGGCCACCAAACTGGTGCCTGCACTTCGGCACCTTAACTACCCTGAGAGATTGGAGCGCCTGAACTTGCCTAGCTTATACTACAGACGGGCAAGGGGGGACCTAGTTGAGGTTTATAAGCATCTCAGGGGGCACTACTCAGTTGAGTGTCCTTACTTGGAGCTGGCGGACGCTCGCCCCACAAGGGGTCACAGCTCAAGATTGAAGAAGCCGCAAGTCCAGAAAACCGTGAGGGCAAACTTTTTCGGAGTGAGGGTTGTAAACTCTTGGAACAATCTACCAGAGAGTGTTGTGACGGCACCGAGTGTGAGCTCTTTCAAGAGAAGACTTGACCAACACTGGAGCGGGTTCAGGTACATTCAGGAGCCGGTGCATGCCCAGTATTTGCCAACAGTGTGTGACAGAGACGTGACCGATCGCCCGGGCGGCTAGCGAGCCGACCTTTTGGTGAAGAATATAAAGGAAAAGAGACGTGACCGATCGCCCAAGCAGCTAACAAGCCGATCAGTGGCGAAGAGGATAAAAGTAAAAAGTAAATAAAACATTAAAAGAGTGGCATCCCCATAGTGAAGGGGTTAACTTGGGGCTGAAATATTGAACACTTAATAATTTATCACATTTTTTCAAAGCCATAATTTTTGTGGTTCCTACACCATGGTCACAGAGTTTAAGTGTTGATTCAGTACCATCATTTTTGCATTTGTTAGGAAACATTATAATGGCAGCATAACTGATTATAATCTGCTGTGCATTATGAGTGATGAAAAAGAAATATGAAGAGCACAAGTGCACAGATGATTTGGGAAAAATTTTTATATTGAATGTACAGTACGCCCGAATAATTCGTTAATTTTTATTTCGCAGTCCTCTATTATTCGCATGATGACACCGTGGATTATACCCAAGAATGTCTGTGGGTATTTTTAAAGTTGCCGTCATTTTCACTGCTGGGACAAGGAGCATTCGTTCTAGAGACAGTAATTTACTTTACCTGTATTGTGTATGTGTGTAGACACACACATATATATATATGCAATACAGGTAAAAAAAATTGTCCTGAGGGCAAACACATACATTTCTTTGTACACAAGTGAAAATGTACTCAACCTTTCGATTGTAATTATTGAAAAACCTGCTTTCCACTGTTGCAGCTAAAGCCAATGGTAGACTTGGCTAATACAGAGTATCTTTACCTTTATAAATAAGGATATATTTGTACCACTTTATTTGACACGAGTCAGACCTATCATTGACTATGAGTTTAATACTGGTCACTTTTTCTAGCCAAATATAATGAATTACTCCCCCCAAAATGCAGCATGTAGCAATAAATCTAGTCCCAGAGTTAGCATACAGGGCATTTGTCATATGAGGACAGATGCAAATCCTTGGGCCCATAGACATTACAAGACAGAGGGAAATTGGACATAGGATTGAGGTTTACTAGCTACTGCATAAATACTAAAAAATTCACTTCTCAAAAATTTTGAAATGCAATATTGTACCAATTACTGTACTCTCAAGAGGCCACAGCTTCGTGTTAGCTAAACCTGATCATTGGAGAACCACTATGAAAGGAAACTGATTAGTTAAAAGGACCATAAATCCCTGGATTTTTTGTATTGCCCCCCTCCCCGCCCCAAAGTGTTCTCATATGAAGCGTGTCAGTTCTTTTTAATGGATAACAAGGTATGACCACAGTATAGTCGAGGTTAACATAAATAATTTAGTCTTGAGTTGGCCATTGCTGTATGAAGAAGTTATGATATTTTCAGAGGGACATAATTGTATTGTAGTTTCATGATTATTTCAAAATGTTCAGAGCCCTAACACCACTCACCAAGCCCTCTCTTTTATTTTCAGAGTGAACCAAAGTATGTTCCTCTGAAACCACAAGAATTGCAAGAAAAAAGCTCTGATGGAGAATCTGATGACTCTTCAGTAAAGTCCGTCCGCTTCAGCAAATTGACAGAGGTATGTAGTGATGCTTCTTTTAAGAGAATACCAGTAACTATTTAAATTTAAAGGTAAGTCTAGATTGTTGGGAATGTAATTACTGAAAGTGAAGATCTTCAACAAATTCTTTATGTCCAGGGCTTAGTTTTGGAATTTCTGTAGTTCAAGACAGAGTTAATATGATTTAAATCAGAGTGAAAAAATCATGATTAAATTTTATTTTACTTAATTTTTTTATACTAATAATAGAAACTATATTTTCCCTTGAGATTCTTTGTGGTAGTATAGCTACAGTTGATATAATTCAGCTCCTCACTAACTTGAATAATTGATGCAGAGCTCTTCCGGGAATGAGAGATTTCCCGGTAATGATACAAATTTCTCAAACCCGGAAAATTCAACATTCCTGGAATTTTTTATTGGTAAAAGAATACTACTTCGCTATTCGCAACCCCATTCTCATGGTGGGAGGCTACTGTCTTGCCTTTCAAGAAGACTTGAAAAGAGGCTCTTTGCCCTCGAGAATATTGCCCCATAGTTCTTATCTCCTGTATCTGCAAGCTGTTTGAAAAGATGGTCAAGTCTCGATTAGTATACTACCTGGGGAAGAATGCCCTTCTTTCACCATATTAATCTGGCTTCCGGATGATGCTGCAACAACAGATGCTCTTGTTTGTATTGAGTCCTCGGTCTGTGAGTCCTTTGCTCATTACCAACATCTCATCTGTATTTTATTCGACCTAGAGAAAGCATATGACACAGCTTGGAGATTCGGCATCTTTAAGGACCTTCAAAATTTTGGCTTGCAGGGAAATTTACCATCAATAATAGGTCAGTTCTTGGGCTGTTGGACTTTTAGGGTCCACATTGCCACAGAAATGTCAGCACCACATATTCAGGACCATTGCAATAAATGGGGTAACAGCTTCTCATTGTATGTAGACAACTTGGCCACTTGGTATGCAGCTTCCCGCAAGTTAGTGGCTGAACGTCACATGCAACTTGCACTAGATAAGGCTTTTCATTGGACCACAGAGCATGGTTTCAAATTTTCTCCCTTGAAGACTGTTACCATGCATTTCTGCTGCTGCCGCCAAGGTGTTCACCTCAATTCCAATCTACAGCTCTATGGTTGCCTGTGCTGTGTCACAGAGACCCATTTACTGGGCATTATCTTAACAACCAGCTTCTATAGCAGCCACATGTTTATTACCTGAAAGAGTCTTTAGTATGCTCTCAAGTTATTGAAAATCTTGGGGCACACTTCTTGAGGTGCTGACCGACGAATTCTGCTACACCTTTACCACATAGTACTAGTTAGACCCAAACTGGATTATGGGTGTGAGGTGTGCTCCTCAGCCACTGAGGTTAGACTCACTACACTGAACTCTATTCATCATGCTGGGGTGTGACTGGTGCTTTCAGGTTCTAGCCAATTCCAAGTCTACTGGTTGTTGCTGATGAGCCACCCGATGATCTTCGATGCCAATATCTCCAGGTCCAGTGTTGGTTTTGCCTCAGTTGCCTTCTGCAATCTGTAACCAACACTTGTGTAGCTGACGAGAATATGTCCCCACCCTACACTTAACATCCAAGCCTCGCGCGACCTTTTGACTTCAGGATAAGGGAGGTTGCGAGTCTTCTTTGTCTTTCTCCTATTCAGATATGCCCCAAGCAGTTCCCTAGAGCTGCCCTGTGGATTCTCCCTGAAGTTCAAGTTTGTCAGTATTTTAAAATAAGGAAGGACTTGTTCCTTCCCTGTGTGGTTCATTCTCTTTTTTTTTAGAGCATGCCTCGTCTCACAGAGGGACTATCCCTGTTTACACCGAGGACTCAACGTCAGATGCAGGTGTGGGTTTTTGGGTACCGGTAGTCTTTCCAACTTCTGCCGTGACAGTAGTCTACCCGCTACGGCAGCTGTTTTACAGAAGAGCTTTCAGGTATTTTACTTGCCCTCAAGATTATTTTTACCCGACCTCATTGTGATTTTACAATATTTAGCAATTCTCACAGTGCTCTCCAGGCCTTTGCAAGTATCTCATTGCCTCATCCCTTGGTTATAGTTATTTTAGAGTGGCTGTTTCTCTTTCAACATCTGGGCCAGAATTTCATTGTTTGCTGTGGCAAAAACAGCTGCTCCTCACTCTGTGGCACATCATTAACATCTACCTGCTTCTGATATGAAGCCAGTAATAAGAGCTGACATCCACTCAAGTTAGCAATGCAGGTGGGATGCTGTTGGAGCAAACAAGCTCTGCAACATTCATCCTGCTTTGGGTGCCTGGGGATATCAGGGACTGTAACGCCGCTAGAAGACTATTTTGGTCCACCTCCGCATTGGCCACACGCAGCTGACACATGTTTTTTTTTTAATGGAGAGGGTGCCCCCTCCCCATTTTGATGACTGCATGGTCCCATTGACTGTTCGACACCTGGTGGAGTGCCCCCAGTCTTACAGATCTTTGTCGTGGGCACCTCTCCGAGTCCCAGGGGGGAGACGGGCCTTACCATTTCTTTGGTGCTGGGAGGAGGGGCAGCATGGGAGGGGACATCCTCTCCTTTGTAGAGGAAGCTGCCATTTTACAAAAGCGTTGAGTTTTATCGAATGTTTAAATGGTTTTATGAAAAATCTAAACTATTTTTATTTATGTTTTTTGGCTTTCATTATTTGTTTTTAGCCTTCTAAGCTTTTAGTTTAATTCGGCTGTTGCATTGCCAGGGATGTAATTACCACAATCAATCAATCAATCTCTTCTATCTTTACCAGTGTTATATTTGTGGATAATCCCAAAAATCTTTTATCTCCTCCCCTAAATCATAAAATTGGATTTCTTATATTGTTTCTTTGTCTCTTATAGGATATTGATTTATAAAAATTTTCATTATTTTAGGTTCGGCAAATGTCAGAAAACGAGGCAGTTGATGTCTCGCCTGTCTTTTTCTGCCTCTGTCCGTGCTGAACAACTGGCTATGCAGGCAACAAATAAATTATCTGTTAAGGAAGTTATGAAAATATCTAGTATATTTTGTTTATTGGTAAGTATAGATGTTGATTTTATCTCGGATATTCACTTGGCTTTTTATATTAAATCTCCTTCATTCTGTGTGTGTGTGTGAAAGTGAGAGATATTAATTATTATTAAATCCTTGCCAAGTTGCTCTCACAATATTGGGAGTCAAGTAAACCCCCCATAACTCAGCACATATGGGACCGAGGCCCTGCCAATTAATCAGAATTTGCCGGCAAGTATTATTTCACAGTCACAGTAAATAATTGTGCTGACAAGCAAAAGATTACACTTTATACATGACACTTAACACTATCTGTACGGTAACGCTTCATGGGCACTTAATCACTGTCAGAAGGTCTACCAGTGACACGAGGCGCATGTAAACTGATGATCATGGGGCCGACATGGGCTACTAAGCATGGGCCAGCTTTTGAGTTCTTGCACATAACTTGGCTCCTGCTAACTTAGCGCCAATTTGCCGACTACTCCAAAATGTAATGGTTATCAGGTGCCATACCAACTTATTGCAAATTCCGATTTATTGGATGCCAGAGAGTCCTAGTCTCCTCAGATAGGACGTTTCCACATCTTCTTGAGTTAATATGTTTGCCCTATCATGCTAATGTTTATTTCCCCAAGTGCAGAAATTACCAGAGATCAACACAGAAAAGTTAATTTCTTTAAAGTATCAGAATATATATGTAATATTCAGAAATTTCAGAGTAATTTCAAATGCCCCGCCATTAGCGATACTGAGCGTTCAAGGTCATCTGAGGGGAGAGAGCGCTGCCTGCTCACAGCGAGAGATGGTGGAACTAGGCCTATATGATATTAAATGTAATTCACCGAATTAATAATGATACGATTCATGAAGTTAAGGGACTATTATTGAATTTGAAATTATTATAGATCGTTTATCAGTCTGAATAATGTTACGGGTGTCCCAAGGAGTTATTAGTTAGGCGGAAAATATGTCACGTAGACCTAAGCTAACGCCTTGAGAGGACGCGACGCTGCCCCTCTCTCAGTCGCGGGGAGGAGTCAGGCAGACAAGACGTCCCTGCGCATCTGTCACAGAAATAGTCACGTGGCCTAGTCACCTGTGTTGCACTATTGCAGTATAACAAGTAAGCCTCATTCGATCTCAGACAGGGTTTACATAGGGCAGTGGTAAAGTTAACTAGAGCTAACAGTGAGTTCATTTCAGGGTTTCCGTCAGAACCCACTTGACTGGAGTTGACCGGAGTTGACCGGAGTTTGACTGCGAGAGATTGACTGCCGTTTGAGACTGCCGTTGATGATTGAGGGTGGCGATTGTCGCCATTGGACCGATCAGAGTAGGCCTGTCACTTTTTTAGCGGGGTACCAAAGGATCTCTTGAGGGAATCTAGCCGTCTGGGTGCCCAGCTGACGTCGGCTCACAACACCACATGTCCCGAGCCGCTCAGTGAAACCCTCTTGCTAACGGGAAGCTAAAGCTTCTCTCAACTGCACAAGGTCTGATTGGCTCACTCCCTTCCTGCCCATGGATGCACTGGGGGTACACTGAGGCTATCTGAGTAAATTAATGGCCACACAGAGACCATGAGTCTAGGACTCTAGGAGATACCTAGAGGAACATTTTATCTCCCTTATTACGGTGTAGTTAACACCATTTCTCAGTTACTGATATTATCTTGACGTGTGTAATTTAATATTTCTTAAATAATTTTGATAGTAGTGTTTTTTGAATGTTTGTGTCATTAAGTGGAACCAGAGTGATACTGTGATTTGATTCTTTTAGTGCATCTAAATTTTCTCCATAATTCTGATATCAGGTATAACCTTTGTTCCCCAGAGTAGTGTTTAAGTTAGGTTAGGAAGAGTGCATCTGTTGGACTGATATTCTTTTGTTGAGTGCCCTTAAGGCCTATTCATTGTAGAGTAGTTAATTTCTTATTTTTTTAATACCATTTCCTAAGTGACTGATATTATTTTGTGAAAGCCCTTAAGGCCTGTTTCATGTGTGCAGGCAACATTTCTTAATACTTCAAATTTATTGTTGCCTGAGTTTCTAATAATTTCTAGATCCTGTATAACTTTTATTCCCCAGAGTAGTGTTTTAAGTTCAAGTTAAGAGGTGCGCATATTGGTGTACCATTATTGATTGTGTTTGTAGTGTTGGGGGGAATATAAGTGTCTAAATTTTACAGTGTGTCTCATTCATCCCAGTCACAGACGCTATCCTTCCACGGGTCACGGACAATTCATTTTGTTTAGTAGATTTAAGTGTTCTTGTGCTGGTTCGGGATTTTTCTCAAAGGGGCGCTTCCACTGCCATTACCATCTATTAATTTTAAATAAACCCCAAGTCAAGTGAGAAATTAAAGTCCAGTATCATTCCGACCGGTTACAAATGGTAGCAGAGCGTAGTTTTTAATGTCGTGACTGATAGTACTGTGGTTGGGATAATGAACGCCATCATGTGTTGGTTAGTAATGGTAGAGATTGAACTCGCACTGATGCTCATCCTTGTGCCCGGACTGAGTTGGTTAGGCTTGACAGTAGAGATGTGTATGAGGAGGAAGAGAGACGGCCGCGGGACCTTGGTACAGCTGAGAGAGGAGTTCGGAGACCTAAAGAGGGATTATCAAGCACAGGTAAACAGGTTCAAGTGGGAGTCTCAGGCACACATTCAACGGTTCAGGGAGGAAACAAGGGGTGAATGTCAGGCACACGTCCAGCAGTCAAGGAAGTGTGAGGTCCAAGTGGGAAATATAGGGGTACGTAAGTAGTTCAGAGAGGTTGATCGAGCCCTCCAGCTGAGAGACAAAACGAAGCCGACCGATTACAGTTTAGGGTGCATGGTAAAGAGAAAAGGCAGGTTGTCGAGGGTGAGTTGGAGGAGTCGTGAGTAGGGCAGAGGGGATGTGAGAGATGGTTAGGTCAGAGATGTGCGTTGAGTAGTGGTTGCTGTCATGAGCGGGATTGAGTTGCGGTTGTAATGTCCAGGGCCTCACTAATATGGACTGGTACATTGTCAGAGGGCTGGTCTGCCGGCATGAGGTTCGGAGACGTGGACTGAGTATTGTTTTGACACTGGTTCCTCTTAGCTCAAGGGCCAGGCAAAAGAAGAGCATGTTTGTTTAGGACTGAGTATTGTTTTGACACTGGTTCCTCTAAGCTCAAGGGCCAGGCAAAAGGAGAGCATGTTTGTTTTGGACTGAGTATTGTTTTGACACTGGTTCCTCTTAGTTCAAGGGCCAGGCAAAGGAGAGCATGTTTGTTTTGGGCTGGTATTAAGTTTGACACTGGTTCTCTAGTTAAGGGCCAGGCAAAAGGGGAGCGTGATGTTCTGGTTGGTTTGAGTGGGCTAGGTAGAAATGGAGTTGCTAGCTGCGAGTGGAATAGTACAGAGTTGAAGGTGGGTTCTAAGTTGTTCTCTCAGCACATCAGGGCAGTGCTGTTTTTCTTTTAGGGGGGTCGAGTGTTAGTGGGAGAGAAAAGGAGAGAATAAAAGACAAATGCTGCATTTAGCACGTTAAAGGGGTGAGATGCAGTCCATAGAACAAATTTTAGGGGGGTCGTATGTATGTTTTTCTCAGCACATGAGGACAGTGCTGTCTTTTTTTAGGGGGGTCGATTGTAATATTCAGAAATTTCAGAGTAATTTCGAATGCCCCGCCATTGGCAACACTGAGCGTTCAAGGTCATGGGAGGGAAAAGAGCGCTGCCTGCTCGTAGCGAGAGATTGCGGAACTAGGCCTATATGATATTAAATGTAATTTACCGAATTAATAAGGATGCGATTCATGAAGTTAAGGGACTATTATTGAATTTGAAATTATTATAGATCGTTTAGCAGTCTGAATAATGTTACGGGTGTCCCAAGAAGTTATTAGTTAGGCGGAAAATATGTCACGTAGACCTAAGCTAACGCCTTGAGAAGAGACGCGACGCTGCCCCTCTCTCAGTCGCGGGGAGGAGTCAGGCAGACAAGACGTCCCTGCGCGGCCGTCACAGAAATAGTCACGTGGCCTAGTCACCTGTGTTGCACTATTGCAGTATAACAAGTAAGTCTCATTCGATCTCAGACAGGGTTTAGATAGGGCAGTGATAAAGTTAACAAGAGCTAACAGTGAGTTCATTTCAGGGTTTCCGTCAGAACCCACTTGACTGGAGTTGACCGGAGTTTGGCTGCGAGAGATTGACTGCCGTTTGAGACTGCCGTTTGAGACTGCCGTTGATGATTGAGGGTGGCGATTGTCGCCATTGGACCGATCAGTGTAGGCCTGTCACTGTTTAGCGGGGTAGCAAAGGATCTCTTGAGTGAACAAGTGCTCCCGACAACTAAAACGACACGGGACCAGCATCAGCAGTGGGTGATCAGTTCTTACCACTCCGGTGCACAACCCCACATGTCCCGAGCAGCTAGTGAAACCCTCTTGCTAACGGGAAGCTAAAGTTTCTCTCAGCTGTACAAGGTCTGATTGGCTCACTCCCTTCCGCTTTATGGACGCACTGGGGGTACACTGAGGCTATCTGAGTAAACTAATGGTCACACACTGAGGCCGTGAGTCTAGGTCTCTAGGAGATACCTAGAGGAACATTTTATCTCCCTTATTACGGTGTAGTTAACACCATTTCTCAGTTACTGATATTATCTTGACGTGTGTAGTTTAATATTTCTTAAATAATTTTGATAGTAGTGTTTTTTGAATGTTTGTGTCATTAAGTGGAACCAGAGTGATACTGTGATTTGATTCTTTTAGTGCATCTAAATTTTCTCCATAGTTCTGATATCAGGTATAACTTTTGTTCCCCAGAGTAGTGTTTAAGTTAGGTTAGGAAGAGTGCATCTGTTGGGGTGATATAACTTTGTTGAGTGCCCTTAAGGCCTATTCATTGTAGAGTAGTAAATTTCTTATTTTTTAATACCATTTCCTAAGTGACTGATATTATTTTGTGAGAGCCCTTAAGGCCTGTTTCATGTGTGCAAGCAACATTGCCTAATACTCCAGATTTATTGTTGCCTGAGTTTCTAATAATTTCTATATCATGTATAACTATTATTCCCCAGAGTAGTGTTTTAAGTTCAAGTTAAGAGGTGCGCATATTGGTGTACCATTATTGATTGTGTTTGTAGTGTTGGGGGGAATATAAGTGTCTAAATTTTACAGTGTGTCTCATTCATCCCAGTCACAGACGCTATCCTTCCACGGGTCACGGACAATTCATTTTGTTTAGTAGATTTAAGTGTTCTTGTGCTGGTTCGGGATTTTTCTCAAAGGGGCGCTTCCACTGCCATTACCATCTATTAATTTTAAATAAACCCCAAGTCAAGTGAGAAATTAAAGTCCGGTATCATTCCGACCGGTTACATATATATATATATATATATATATATATATATATATATATATATATATATATATATATGCAAGTAAATCACTGTAGGTGCGCGTGATCTAGGTATATGCTGATAACCACCAGGAAAGAAGAAAACACGAAGTTCCCAAGCGCTTTCGTGTAATTCACATCTTCAGGGGTGAGTACTCACCCCTGAAGATGTGAATTACACGAAAGCGCTTGGGAACTTCGTGTTTTCTTCTTTCCTGGTGGTTATCAGCATATATATATATATATATATATTGTTACGACCGTGTCGTATTTTTCTATTTTTTTTTATATACCATGATTCCATGTTCCATATTATTCCTGTAATGATGTGTTGTATTTACTATTATATAATCTAGTCACCTTACCCTGTGCTGTTAACGTTTTAACTGTTATTATTTGTTCAAACTCATTTTGTATTGTAACCAGTATTCTTTGTTCTCTAACGACCATCTGCATCGTTAAACGACCCACGGTCGGGTCGCGTGGCGGGAACCGACCTTATATATAGGACCCACCAACTGACGGAGTTAGTTCAGTCCTCTTGTCATACAGTCCACATCCTTTGAGTGACACTCGTCACCTGTGACTTGTACTTAATTTATTTGTGTTGTTCCTGTCGCCACCAATGTGGTATATGTATGTGAGTACCTATTTATGTCTCTATTTATGTCCATCAGTATTTGCTTAGTTTGCATTTAAGTAATTCAGTGTTGTTTCACGTTAGTTAATTTCAGTGTTAGTTTTTATATGTTTATGCAGTGTTAACGTAATCCAATGCTTTATTATTATTCTTTTGATGTTTCGATGTTTAGTATCATTTGTGTCTAAAAGTTTCGATGGTGAATCAACTTGTTGTGACAGCCTACGAGGCTCTTTGTGTTAATATTTAATTAATTAAATTCTTAAAGGTTTACTTTATTTATTTTTATTCACTTTTAATTTACTTCACTTTTTTTGTTTGGTTACGCCGAGAACCTGGATATTTAAGTAAATTAAGAGACGGCGTAACAATATATATATATATATATATATATATATATATATATATATATTATCTTTTCATTCATTTTTATTCATTCCCTCTTATTGATGTGTGTGTGTGTGTGTGTAAGTTTTTGGTATTTTTCTTTCATAACAAGGCCATAAATACACTTCATGTTTATCCTTTTTGCTACACACACACACACACACACACTCTACAAATACCTATCTGGACTAAGTCTTTCCCGAAGCATAACTCGAACACACAACAGCTGCAAAGAAATGTGAACACCAATCGTCGCTCAAAATCATCAACCAGGAAGAACGAAGAGCACTTGACATTGACCCCTCAACCAACAACACCCAGCAGTCTCCTTTACCAAGAATCTGTGGTGTTTCCTTACTGCTATAGTCAATCAGGCGCTGGTATGAACAGTCACTGGATGAACGGACGACTAAAATTTATACTTGAGCTGGTGGTGGTTTTGGTTAGGTTATGTTAAGTTTGGGTAGGTTAGGTTAGATTTTATGGAACTAGGGAGGGGATCGAACCAGGTACTCAAGAATGTACTCGATAACCCCATCGCCACGTAGCCCACAAGTGTACTCGCCTCAACTTGGATATGCTCAAGACACGGGTTATTCCACTGGTCGTCTGCGGAATGTGAAATGATCGTTTTTCTTGTGACTGAACCTTCAACTATCCGTTATCGGTGGTTGTAATTTACTCTGATGTTTGTGTCACTGCTATGGTACACTAATCTCCACCCACCTAAGCACATACCCATCCATCCACACACCCACGCAAGCCACCCACACACTTGACAATTCCTCACGACACACAAAACGAAGGTATATTATCTTAGGTGTAGTTGAAAGACAATATTTCTCATTTATTCTGAAGTTATATAAACAATTTTTTTAACATAATCTTTAATAGTTTTTTCTTACCATTATATAACTTAACGCAGAATACATGTAATTATTAATATCATTTTTTTCTTCTTCTGCTAAATGGATTAAACATTCATATTTACATCTCTTCAGTATGAGTAGAATTCATTGTTTTCCAATTCCACTTTTTTTTTCTTTTTTAGCTTTTATTTAATCAGAAATGAACGAGAGGAACTTTTTTTTACGGTACTGGCTTTTAACCCATTGTTTTATTTGTTATTTTTTTTGTTTTTGTTTCCTATAGCTTAGTTAACAGCTAGAGAGAGAGAGAGAGAGAGAGAGAGCTTTCACTTTTAAACTCTCAACTTCCTTTCCTGGAGTTCCTATTTAGGACTTGTCGTAACCATTACTTCCTGATGCTTATTCTAATCCACCTCTAAACCCTCACTGGATGCTCTTACATAGTTCACAATACACTTTACTCCCCAAATAATACAACAAATACTCTCACATACACACATTATAAGAATTATGTTACAATTTCAATATCTAGAATCCAAATCAATCACAGTGACTGCCAAGGACGTCATATAATCAATGTGCAATAATTCATGAAGTGATTGCATGAATAAAATATTACTACCAGAGTTTTACCTGCTGTTACCTGGTTACACCAAGGGGATAAAGTAACACAAAGTAACACAAATTAACTCTCACGGGGTAATAGTCAGAGTAATAGTCGGTTAGCTTTAAATTATGATGCCACAGCTTCCCAAGAGGGTGATAGTAACGTGTGAAATGTATACAACAAAAGCTTTCATTACTCACTGTATATTTTTTTACACCGTGGGAAATAAACTCTTCCTAGATCACTGCCACAACAGCGCTATCTACTGTATGTACAACTTTACCTTAATGATTTTGTTATTAATTAAAGATCACCTGAAGATTGGGTATTGCAGTTAAAATTTCACCTGATGATGAACCAACCTACACGTTATCTGGGGTTGGGTTAGGTTAGGTTAGAGCGTACCGAAGATACATGCACTTCCTATACTGAGGTGATGGAAGTACAGCGCTGGTGGGAGGTCTGAAGTGTCGTGTGGTAGTGTGTGTGTGTGTGTGTGTGTGTGTGTGTCTCTCTCTCTCTCTCTCTCTCTCTCTCTCTCTCTCTCTCTCTCTCTTCCACTCTTTCCTTCTATCTCTCTCTGTCTTCTCTCCGTCTGCCTGTCTCTCTGTCCGTCTGTCTGTCCCGTCATGACCTACTAGTCAAGCATCACATTATGTAAAAATCCTGTCGCCTCTCCTACTGAACCACGAACCCTGAGATTCAGACTCATGAATCAGAAGCATTTATGGACAGAATAATGCATCAGGGTTTACTGCTTCGGGTTCACGGGTCTGAAAATCGGGTTTCGTGGACCAGCTGGATAGGCGACAAGGCCTCTGTGGGTGACTCAGAAGAAGCGTATCGACAGGTGTCCCAAACTACCTTTTGTACTGGAAGATTTATGCAGTGGCGTTATGCAGTTTTTGCCTTTATTGACATATGATTCATTCTAATAATTGGGTCATTGATTTCGTTCCTTTATCTAACTAGAAACATCATCCATCCACCTGACATAAGTAACACACACACATATGTAACGCACACACACACATACGTAACGCACACACATATGTAACGCACACACATACGTAACGCACACACATATGTAACGCACACACACACATACGTAACGCACACACACACATACGTAACACACACACACACACACACACACATGTAACACACACACATACGTAAAACACACATACGTAACACACACACACACACACATACGTAACACACACACATACGTAACACACACACACACACATACGTAACACACACACATATGTAGTACACACACATACGTAATACACACACACATATGTAACATGCACACATACGTAACACACACATACGTAACACACACACACACATGTAACACACACACATACGTAGCACACACACATACGTAACACAGACACATACGTAACACACACACATGCGTAACACACACACATACGTAACACACACACACGCATGTAACACACACACATACGTAACATACACACATACGTAACACACACACATACGTAACACACACACATGTAACACACACATACGTAACACACACACACACGTAACACACACACACATACATAACACGATAAGTGATGTACTCAGGCACATATACGTGAGACTGTAACATTAATAATTTTTTAGGAAGGAACTTAATGACATAGCTCAGGTTCTCTCCTCTGTGGCTGAACGACTGTGTGTTCTTGTACTAGATTAGACATTATGGGTCCAGCTAACTCCACAATTAGACAGGAATTGTGTGTGTGTGTGTGTGTTTACCTTGCGAATAAACAACCATAACTAATATAAAGATCAATCTATTGACCTCTTATTTCTCTTACAAAGCGGAGGAAGAGAAACAAGCATAAGAGACTGATTTAAAAAACATTGTACTCACCAGGTGTAGTTAAGCACTGCCTTCCTGGGTCACTCACCTGAGGGAGGAAGGAACTTGTGGTGAGAACTAAATGTGTTATTTTCATGTGAGGATTATGACGTAATACCTTTACTAAATCAATAACATTAGTAATAACGTTACACCTGTAATTTGACGATAATGAAGAACATAATGATGGCATATTTTTTACTCTCTCGTTGATAATAACGATAAATTGTCATAATCTATTTAATAGTTAATGATAAGGCTAATTACATCATTATATTTTTTTATTTCGTACTATTTAGGCTACAGACATTCTTTTTACATCAATACTGATAGCAAGAATAATGACACCTAGAAAAAAAATATTGTTGAGCAGCTAAAGCCAGCGTCGTTGTGTCCTAGTTGTGTAGGTCACCGCGGCAAACACCTCCCCTTCACCTCTGCTTCACCACGAGGTCGAAATCTTGTCTCTTTGTGTTGGGAGTCGAGACTTTTAGCAGCTGAGCCATGGCGTCTAGGCATCTCCAACCGTAATTAATGTACTGTTCTCTTTCAAGGCGTGGTCTCCTGTGGTCTCCTGTGGTCTGCTATCACGGGCAGTTTATATCTCGGATATTTCGCTGCCCTCCACCAAGCACTTGCCTCTCCTGTTGACTCTATCATGCTGTCACTGGATCTTGCCACACTGTCATGCCCGTTCATCTCAGTTATTCACGGTTCGTCTTTGGCCATCTATCCTCCCGACCTGTCCAGACCCTCTCCCCACACACTCCTTCACTTCACCCACCACTCCCATCCTAATCTCATATATCCTTCAAACCTCCTTCCTTCCTTCCTTCCTTAATCTATCCCCTGTTAAGGCTACTACGTGGATTAACAGGGTCCATCCTTAGCTTGTTCCGCCTCGCTTCCTGAACGTCTTCCCTGTACTAGTCTTGTTTCAGTGTATTTTGACCCAAGTTAGTTTTTAGTTTTCCCTCAGCAGCTAACCATCTTACGAGTGTTTATTTTTTTTACCTTACCACCTACAGGAACGATAAAATACCTGTTTTTAATCCGTCTGTACGTTTGTATATCCCCACGGTCACTACAGGAAAAATCATGCGTACATTTTGGCACCAGTATCGCCGTTAAGAGAGCCAACACCCAGTTGAATATGTAAGTCACTAAACTACATAATTTCTCAATATGTTCTTTCAGGTTCTCTTGGAAAAACTACTCATAAACATATCTTCATCTACATACATACCTATTCCCCTTAACTTTCACAAGACCATTAAAACACTTCAATATTTTTCTTTGTCAATAATCCAATTGTTATTTACAATCTTTCATGATAAAAAACACTGGAAACTAATTCATATATGGTAGAATTTAATCTGTTTTTTATGTTATTTAAAACAATCTTATTCCCCGTCTGCTCTGTCTTCCCCAGTTTACTATGGCCATACTCAGTCAATGAACAACAAAATAGCCAAATGTTCCCCCACCATAAAAAAAAAAGAGTTTTTCTCAACGAATATTGCAAGTGGTTAACAGCTTAGGAAATTCTACTACCACTGATGCAGCCCGGCTGGTGGGAGAGGTGGGTGGTGGTGGGGGTGTATTAGTAGGTGGAGGAATAGAAATTTTAGAAACAAGAGAGAGGGAGGGAAGTATGAAAGGAAGCAAGGGTCGTAGGTAGCACTTGTCAACCCTCAGTGAGACAGGACGTGCCCCGGAGGCGCTCCCGGTTTTAGCAGCCAGGCCGAGTCTGTTTGGCCCTGCCCACCCCCCCTGCTATACCCCAACGCCCTACCAGCCTTACTACACCAGGATCGATTCAGCAAAACATTCTAGTGATTAGTGAACGATTGATTACGGAGCAGTGCAATAAGTGATTACCATACAGTGCTCGATAGTGCACCCCAAAGAAAAGTCAGACAGTGGGCACTTTATCGGTCACCTTTAAAGTGCCAGTGACAAGGACCACCGCGGTGTTTACATATATCGTGATAACTGTGTCGGCGACCCCAAGCACCAGGGACAAAGACCACCGTCTTTACGACTGACAAATCTTAACAGATGTCTACCAGTGTCAGTGTCCCTCAAAGTGCCGCCAGTGACAAACACTTCCGTCCGCCCACAACAGATATCAACAGATGGCCACCAATCACTTACTCCCGACGCACTCTGTACCATCTAAAGCGTGGGAACGGTTATCCTGATGGCAGTGTTATTGCGCTACTCAAGTCACTGAACATTTTCCATGCACGGAGCCGTAGACAAGGCCGTCATGCACATAAGCCCATTAGAACCGTAACCTCCACTAGGAAACCGGAGAAACCCACCCCTGACAGACCATACCACCACACTGAAGTTCCACGGATATGGTATGATCTCCCGTCTTTACTGCTATCCAACGTCACTTCCCTAGCTAACAAGTTCGACGAGCTGGCAACTACAGTCAGGTCAACCGCCGCGAGCGTCGTTGCCATATGTGAGGCTTGGCAAATTGTGCCTGAAACATGTCATATTGAGGGATATCAACTCTTTCATCACCTTCGTTCACAAAGACGCGGAGGGGGCGTTGCCCTCTTCTGTCAAGATGACCTACGCCCGTCACGCCTGGATGTTCAAGTCCCAGCAGATGTGGAAGCATTATGGGTACGTGTCGTGTTACGGGCCCACCCACGCAACACCGCCTCCATTATAATCTGTGTGGCATACCATCCGCCTCGATCACCCACCAGAGACACTCTTATCAATCATCTCATCACCACCTCAGACCACCTCAGAGTTAGGTACCCATGTGCCAAGTTAGTATTATGTGGGGATTTAAATGAAATTGACACCACTGATATCCAGGACCAGCTATCACTATCACAAGTTGTGACCTTCCCCACACACGGTCAAAATACCCTTGACCTTATCTTAACTGACTTAGCGGACCAGTACCAACCACCTCAACCAATGCCTCCTATCGGGTGTAGCACACACTTATCAGTGCTCTGGTCCCCAGCTGCCACTCCCACTCAAGTACAGAGACCCTACATCAAGACCTACAGGCCGATTACTGACTCTGCAGTGCGCCTCTTCGGGCAGTGGATAGTTCACCATCCCTGGACTGAAGTACTTAGCGTGGATGACGTGGAAACCAAATGGATAAATTATACCAACACCACCACGCAAGCTCACCACCACTTCTTCCCCGAGAAGTCCGTCAGATCTCACCCAGCTGACTTGCCCTGGATCACACCTCGGATCAAAAGACTTATGCAACAGAGAGACAGAGCCTTTCATCTCAATGACCACATCCGCTACAGGTCACTTCGCAACCGAGTCATCCGCGAAATACGCACTGCAAAGAAGTCCCACTACCCAACCAAATTACAACACCTGAAGCAGACCAACATCAGTCAATGGTATGGTAAGCTTAAAGAACTCTGTGGACTAAACAATAAGACACACCCCCTCCCCTTCCTTAGCCATCTCACTAGTGTTGACGCAGCTGAGCAAACAAATAACCATTTCGCTACTATATGCCAGACGCTCCCACGGCTTGACACAACCACTCTCCCTGCTTACCTACCAGCCCCCCTTCCCACTGACTTAGTAGAAGAATTTGACGTAGCAAAACGCCTGGACAAACTAAAATTAAAACGCTCTACCACCCCCATTGACTTACCAATGAAACTCTTCAAGGAGTTCTCCCCGGAGCTTGCTAAACCCCTCTGCTCCATCATCAATGCTTCTCTCAGTCAAGCCAGATGCCCAGCTGACTGGAAAACCTCTTATGTATCACCAGTGCCCAAGTCAACCAGCCCACAATCCTTAAATCAGCTACGACCTATTGCAATCACCCCAATACCCAGCCTAATCTGTGAAAGTTTTGTGTTCGACTGGGCTTATGCTGATATTGCAGGAGTCGTAGACCCTCAGCAATTTGGCAACATGAAAACTTCCTCCACCACTCACTGTCTTGTCAGCTTTCTCGATTACATATACCGCCATCTCGAGAAACGAAAAACATCTGTAGCTGTCGCCTTCATTGATTTCACTAAAGCGTTCGACCTAGTCGACCACAATATAATCATCAACAAAGCTATTGACCTCGGGCTTCGAAGAAGCCTCATACCATGGCTTACAGACTTCCTCAGTGACCGACGCCAAGCTGTACGCTTCCGAGGGGCTGTCTCCACCTCTCAGTCACTCACCTGTGGCGTCCCCCAAGGCACCAAGATGGGACCACTCTGCTTCCTTATGCTCATCAATGATGCCCTAAGAGAAACCCCTGCTCGCTGGAAATATGTCGACGACTCCACCATTGGGATCAGCGTCAACAATTCTGCTCCCAACTATACCGCCCTTCAGGATTTATTGAACAGTCTCCAAAACTGGGCCACCAACAACCATGTCACCATCAACCATACCAAGACCATGGTTATGCACATCAACCTCTCCTCCGACATTGTCCCACCTCCTTCCATTACTCTAGGTCCGAACACACTCCAGGTTGTAGATTCCACGAAGCTCCTCGGCGTCACCATAGACAACAAACTAAATTGGAAACCACACGTCAATGAAGTTGTCAAATCCTCCAGTTTCCGTCTCCACCTCCTCCGCCGACTCAAGTCCCTCGGAGTTCCTGCACACGAGCTCCTCAGTGTTTACACAACATTCATACTTCCCAAGCTCACCTATGCCTCCCCCACCTGGTCTTCCTCCCTAAATGCCACACAACGTAAACACCTAGAAAAAGTGCAAAAGAGGGCATGCAAGATTATTCTCTCCCCCTCCTACTCCACATATCAAGAAGCGCTCAACACACTGACCCTTTCGACTCTCACTGACCATCACCACGACCTCATCTGCAAATTTGGTAAGAAGCTTCTACACCATCCCCGACACCGGCTCCTACTACCACCTGAGATCCCTTGTCCGAGAATTGCTGTGCGACACCACAACCGCATCCAGCCCATACGTGCACGAACTGATCGCTATAAGAACAGCCCAGTCCCAACCATTGTAAAAATTATCAATAACTTGTAATACTGTAACACTGTCACTATGTTGAAATGAACTGTAGTTTGAGCTTTTCCCCATCTAAGTTATTATATGTCTTATTTGTGTCACTTATGTTACTTGTATATTATTTGTAATTCGTAACCCATTCCCCAAATATGTAACTGTATATTTTTAGCCTTCTGGCTGCCAAGCTCTTTCAATAAACCGTTAATTATTATTATTATTATTATTATTATTAGAGATGTAGGAGGCATAGGAAAAAGAAAACGGAGTTACTTGTTAAGGGAAAACTATGTTATTACCGACCGAAGACTTAGACTGAAATGGAAAATATTACGATTTTCATCTTAATCTGATAATTTTCTTTGTTTATTCTTGTGTCTTTACTTAATACATCTATAAAAATACTGTAGAGTTTAAGTGAGTGTTTTTCTGTCACACACACACACACACACACACACTCTCTACCACTACCCTCTGCCTCACACACGGGCACAATTTATATTCAAATGAGACCGGTAAAATGAAGAGAGCTGAGGGCGTATGACTGGCTTATGAATCAGTTGTCAGCGAGAGATGGGGAAGCACGATACCTCCTCCTCTCCCATCCTGTTCCATCCTGCCTCCTGTGGGTACATGATCCATCAGGTTTAAACGCGTGTGTCGGCAGGTAACAGACAATCACAGCTCCATGACATTAAAAGAGATGATGCTGACTTTATGTATACAGTTTAAGACACATATACTACCACGAGACTTGAAAACATGCAATAGCGTTACTCCCTCTTCTTAATTCTGTAGCGATTATATGTACGACTCTCTCTCTCTCTCTCTCTCTCTCTCTCTCTCTCTCTCTCTCTCTCTAGGAATACTATCGACTAGAACTTATTTTGTTATCTTTATGAAACTCGTAAATAAAATATAGTTTATTTAGAATGACAAAATGGACTGGCTTATTATTTTTATTATTATTAGCTAATCAAAACTTACAGAAAATAATAATAAGAAAATAATGAAACTTTTCCTTCATCTAGTTAATTTATCTTACAATTACCTGGGTGCTTAAGCGGGTAATTCTGAGCAGTAATAAAAGGCGTAACGAGACCTTCATGTTCACTAATTACCGAGAACATCACTTATTTTTACGAAGACTCTAATTGTCTCGCTGTCTCTCAAGACTTCGTTACCACTTACCTTATTGGGGTCATAAATCTTCGTTTTTTTTATGGCTAACTATAAATATTAAGTAATGTATAAATGTCTATGTCTTACACCTGTCTCTCTTTGTGTGTCTCACTCTGTCTGTCTGTCTGTCTGTCTGTCTCTTATATCGTTAATCCCTTTATATCCCTGGATTAGCTTAATCTCTCTCAGCTTCCCGTTAACAGTAAAAATTCGAGTCATAACCTAAATGTTTATCCTGACTCCGTTAACTGTTTTGTAATCGAGGGAAACAGAGACTCCCTTCTAGGTAATCATTTCAACAGCAACACAACGGTAACACAAGTGAAGGTAGTTATTGAGTCTTAGGTAGGTTAAGGACCGTACATATCATGGAGGATTCTTGGCGCGTTGGGAAGCTCCTGTCCACCAATTCCAGGATTATCTCGCCATTTCCTGGATTATATCGCCAATTCCAGGATTATCTCGCCAATCGCCTGGAATCCAGACCCTGCAGACTCCATTCCCAAGCCAGACAAGGTTCATTGGAGACATTTCGTGTTTATAACTACCAAATGAGCAATATATCCCTTCATTAAACAGTTTTATAAGTATTTCTTAAGGGATCAGCTTAAGCTTTAACTCCTAGAAAAGTATAGAAAGCTTGAGAAAATGGACTAGATCATAATTAAGCTCCCATGTCTTTAGGGATCAGCTTAAGCTTTAACTCCCTGAAAAAATATAAAAAAAAATAGACAAAATGGACTGGATTATAATTAAGCTCCCAGTCTTTAGGGATCAGCTTAAGCTTTAACTCCTAGAAAAGTATATAAAGCTTAACAAAATGGACTGGATCATAATTTAGCTGCCATGACCACCCGAGTAAGTAATGTTACGGTAGATAAACTCAATACTGTACTTGGAAACATCGATATGAGTGGACGATTATGAATGGACTCGGTCTTCCGTTACTCACGGTTCCAGGGAGAGCTAAGAGGAGCATTCATGTAGCGTGAGGTCCTGGTGTAACGTGAGGGTCCTGATGTAATGTGAGGACCCTGATGTAACGTGAGGGCCCTGGTGTAACGTGACGGCCCTGGTGTAACGTGACGGCCCTGGTGTAACGTGAGGACCCTGATGTAACGTGAGTGCCCTGATGTAACGTGAGGGCCATGGTGTAACGTGAGGGCCTTGATGTAGCGTGAGGGCCCTGATGTAACGTGAGGACCCTGATGTAACGTGAGGATAAACATAAATATAGACGATAAACTAATGATACCAAGCTAAATTAATCTAATCTTAACATCATCTAACTTAATTTAGGTAAAGTTTGGTTACGTTGAGATAACTAAGAACGGCTTCAGTGGAATCAGGTCAGCTTGATCGTATAATACACATTATGTATACTTGAATATACATGACATGAAATGACATGACATGACATGACATTACATACGAATTACCAAAAAGTTATCATTATTTTACAAAGTTGTCCTCAGCTATACATCCACAGTCAGCACTACACAGTCAGCTAAACTAGGAAGCTAATCGACAGCTAACAAGAGACACTTAACATTCGACAGCATTAACGATAAGACATCAGCTTTTAACAGTGAACACGTTGTAATATGATGATATAAGGAGAGAGAGAGAGAGAGAGAGAGAGAAAAAAATAGATAAAATAAGACAGATAGAAAGACACAGACAGACATATACCACATCACAGTCACCACCCACACCCCCTCCCCTCCCCCACCCCACACCCCCTCCCCTCCCCTCCCCCACCCCACACCCACTTCCCTCCACCACCCACACCCCCTCCCCTCCCCACACCACAGCTCTATACACAGAGGGGCACCCACTAATCAGATCTCAGCCTCCGATTATTTTTCATATTCCCCTGAGATCAAATTTCCCCAACACCTAATAACAACGAAGGAGGGAGGGAGAGTGGTGTTCTTGTTGTTCTTCGTGTTGTTCTTCGTGTTCTTGTTCTTGGTGTTCTTCTCATCCACTAATACCATCTCAACCTGTCTATAGTTGTTTATTTCAAGGAAGAATAAAATAATTTCTCTGGACTATTTGATTTATTTAATTCTCTCACTCACTCTTTCTCTCTCTCACTCACTCTCTTTCTCTGACTCACTCTCTTTCTCTCACTCACTCTCTTTCTCTCACTCACTCTCTTTCTCTCACTCACTCTCTTTCTCTGACTCACTCTCTCTCTCTCACTCACTCTCTTTCTCTGACTCACTCTCTCTATGAATACTTGACTAAGCAGGACTCAATGTACCAGAACTTCACGAAAGTATACTATAGAAAGTTTACCAGAACATCACAACTACAGGTGAACTCAATGTACACTTTCAAGTACTCATTCGTTCGTGTAAACTAAGAACAATAAAAACCCAACCTTAGTACAGTAATTATCACCCACGAGGTGTACATTAACACACAAATTACACTTCATTGTACTTTATTATGTACTAATTGAACCTTACTAGTCTCTATTACCTCTTATAATTATTCACCGACTCAATTACCTTCACTAGATTAACTATATGACTCATTATTGCGTAGTTGGATCAGTCATAGTTACGAGTTATTGTTACGTTCAAGTCACTATTGGGTGTTGAGTCACTGTCTTTATTCAGGTTTGTTTGTTTTTGTTGGGGATGAGTAATATTTTATAGATATTTACTCATGATTCACGATCTTTTGTAGTGAGGATGAGTAATATTCACCCATCACAACACAGTATAGTGAGGAAGAGAATATCCTTTGAGACGAGAAATACTCATTATTGGATCAGCTTATCTTACTCACTGTTGAATATCAAATAATAATAAATTAATTGTTATTTAGGAAGACAGATTATGGTAAACCAGAGGAATATACCCGTATAATGGAGGTATATCTAGCAAGTTAAACCTGAGGAATATACCCGTATGATGGAGGTATATCTAGCAAGGTAAACCAGGGGAATATATACCATTATGAAGGTAAACTTAAGGTAGACCAGTGGGACGATGACTGTACACTACAATGGACCTAAATTATCGCAAGCAGCAGTATATTCCCGGAAACTGCTGATGCAAAGTGTGTGTGTGTGTGTGTGTGTTATCTGCACTTTCATCTTCTTTAATACCACGATTATGGAAGTTTGAAAGAAAGTGCGTTTACAGGCTTATTTATGCATGTGTGTGTGTGTGTGTGTGTGTGTGTGTAATATTCCTGCATATTCACTACTGAAGAAGGGATCGGTCGTTCAGGAGATTCAGTCAATGCATTCCCAACAAGTTGTCATCCCAAAAGAACTCTAATGAATAAACATGAACAGAGGTGGGCCAGGGTACAATAATACCCCCCCCCCCCACCACCTGCACCACCCACCAACACCACCCCACCACCCACCAACACCACCCCACCACCACCACCACCCCACCACCACCCCCCCACCACCACCCCACCAACACCACCTGCACCACCCACCAACACCACCCCACCACCACCCCACCAACACCACCCCACCACCACCCCACCAACACCACCCCACCACCACCTGCACCACCCACCAACACCACCCCACCACCACCTGCACCACCCACCACCACCACCCCACCATCTCTAATGGCAAGATAGCCGACATATTAAGATTGTATCCACTTTTTTGCACTTAGTAACTATATCAATTCTCATGTACAGACCCAATTACGCAATGTGCTTGAACACCTCCCACGTAAATGTGAATAACAAAGTGTGAGGCCAGACATACTGCCTCACACGCCTGTTCTCATGCATTTGTGAATAAGTTACCCTTTATGTATAGAACTAAACAAATAATGTAAATGAAATAATGTGTAACATTCAGTGCCATAATATCCTGACAACGGGGGTTAATTATTATGACCCTTTGTAAACCCTACTCCGTAATCCTTTTGCGCTACCGCTCACAGGATGAGTGTGGGGTGCACAATAAAGTAGCCGCTGCAAGCGGCAAAATCAAAATCAAATCAACCACCACCCACCATCACCACTCCACCACCACCACCCCACCACCCACCAACACCACCCCCCCACCACCCACCAACACCACCCCCCCCCACCACCTGCACCACCCACCAACACCACCCACCAACACCACCCCCCCCACCACCACCACCCCACCACCCAGTGATGACCTGACCACCGTAGGGTCAAGACCTATTTAGGCGTTGCTCCTGCTGAGCAGCTCTCACCCTTGGCCAATGTTCGGCCCATTCCCCAAGTCCCTCTCCCCGACCCATCCTCACCACCGGGATATCAACATAATCAAAAGTGACATTTCGTTTCGGAAAGAAGTGGAACCAGTGTTGAACAGTTAAGAACAGTGTTTAAGCCAGTGAATTCAGTACTAGACAGTACCAGTGAGAGCCGTGACCCGCCAGTGAGATAAGCACCGCTGGGAACTGACCGCCATCTCCTGACAAGGAGGTGCTAATCAGTCCACTCTGAGAACAACAGTGGGTCGGCTTCACACTTGACTTCGAAATAACACAACACCACCCAGTAGGGTGGGGATAGGTCAACAACTGCAAATATGTTGCCTGTATAACAAGTGAACTACCGTGTGTTGAGCACTGTGTCGTGTGTAGGTGTAGGTGCCCGGGAGGCAAGGCCTATACCCTTGTGGTCACGCTCGGCCATGTGGTGAGGGGTTTGTTTACACAAACCCCCGTCCTCATAGTGTGCCAAGCTGGTTAGTTCTTTTGAAACTAAAATTGACTTTGATACTGTATCTAACCAGAAAAACAGACATGCTATTAAGAACAAGTGTAGTGTAATAAAAGTGTTTATAAACTGAGAAAACTCCTGTTACCTTAGTCCCCCCGACACCACACTCCCTCCGCGGGAGGCCCGCTCATGGCCTCCCCTCACACCGCTAATACGCTGTACAGTAGATGCCAATCTCCTTTGTCCTCTAAGAGGGTTACGCCTCCCAACCACCGCTGACTTCCTAGGAGTGCCAAGCAGTCCTCGGCCCTCTGACGTAGGCATATAAGTCGAGCCCTGTAACTCCACCATGTCTGAGTTGACTGGAGACACAGCTGCTCGCTTTAACTCTCCTGATGCACTGAGTGAGCCAGGCGACTGTGGTGTTGACCTTGACACCAACGGAGAAGATGGCTTTCAACTAGTTCAGTCCAGGAACAAGCGGAAGGCCGAAAAGGCAGAAAGACTTAGAGACAATCAACTACAACCACAACCCCCCATGAGAGTAAGATTATACTTCCCTGAAGGTACATCACCTGAAGACAAGTATCTCTGGCTGAACGATGCGGAAGACAAATATCCTGAGGCTGAGTTTCAGTTCAGAGTCGGTACACAAGATCATGTTCTGATTAGAAACGACCCAGCAGTCATACAGGATCTCCTCACCAATAGCATAAGGGGAATAACCATGGAACAATCATCCCAACCATCGAGCAAGAAAGCCATCTTAATCATAGGGCTCGACCAGTACCAGACCCCTACACTACTAGAAGCCCATCCCTACATCAGAAGGACGAAGCGACTCAGGGGCAAGAATGCAGTCATTGCAGACTGGGTTGGCTCGGAAGACCCACCCAGGACCATTCGAGTCCGTGGTGCCTATCGGACTCTGAAGGTAACTCTCTATCAGCCCCCTAACCGGAGGTGTTACAACTGTCAGCACTGGGGCCATGTGGCCCGGTTATGCCCCTCGACTAAGCCGTGGTGTGGTCTCTGCTCAAGGCAACATGCAACACAGGTTTGCAGAGATACAGTTGCTCAAGGGGGTGTCATCCAACAGAAGTGTATTAACTGCAAAACAGTTGGAGTTCCTGTATGGCACCCTAACTGTTCTAGAGCTCCTACACCCCTTCAGCGCCCAGACCCGCCACCCAGGCAGGTCTCAAGAAACACTAATGCTGCTAGGGTACTCCCTACGGCCAACCCCTGGCCTGCCCTCCCCACCAAAGCTCCAGGATCATCACCAGCAGTCATCGAAAGATCAGCATGGGGCAACACAGACGTACCGACACAACAGGTAGCTGCCAACACACTCCATGAACACGCACATCGTGAAGAGATCAATGATTTGAAAAATGAAATTAAAGAACTCAAAGCTCAGTTTACAGCTCAAGCTCAAGCTCAAACTGAAATGTTTAGGAGCCTCTGTGATACACTAAAGGAAAAAAACACCACCAACACAGTGCAGCAACTTCGGAAAAATTACAGTCAAACTGAAGACATTCAGATGTCAGTACCAGATGTGGAAACTCAAGACCCACCAGGAACTAGTGTCCACGCAGAGGAAAATAGTGATACTGGTAACAGTTCTACTGATGCCTCTGTGGACATGGTCAGTGAAGATGAACAAGCACAAACAGAAAATGGTGGTGATGTCGAGTGTAACCAAAGTGTGTTGTTGTCTGCCACTGAAATACAACAATTGTTGAGCCGTACATGCTCCAGAAATGTTTCCAAAAGGTTAACTGGCCTACTGCCTGCCGAAGGGACAGGCAGCGCAGAAAAGAACAGTATCATACAGTGCCTTTTGCTTCTTTCCAAATACATTTCATAATGGCCAGTGTTAATACCAGACAAAATTCCAAATACATTTCATAATGGCCAGTGTTAATACCAGGCAAAGATACAGAGCGGTGAAGGTGATGAGTTGGAACATCTCATCCCTTAGAAAACGATACCCTGACCTACACCACAAAGTTGTGACTGAGGACATCGATATTGTGTGTCTGCAGGAGTGTCTCACACCTAATGGTAAGCCCCCACCCAGTCTGCCCAATTATGTGTATTATGATCCTAGTTCTACTCACACATGTTTGATGTATGTTAAGAAGTCACTCCCGCATGTACCTCTTGTATCCAAAAAGACTACCAACCTTCAGTACCATGGGATCACTATCCACCTGGGCAACTCCACACTCAACGTGCTAAACGCCTATGCTCCCTCAGATCAGCTTCAGTACACAGATCTCCCAGACTTTTTACACACTGAGCCCACTGTCCTAATGGGTGACCTGAATACTAGACACAAGAAATTAGGTGACTCCACCACTAACACCAATGGTAGGAGACTTATCTCACTTCTCAGCGCATATGAAGATGTTCAAATTATAGGTAATAATGAACCAACACACATCTATGGCGGGGGTCTAGACAAATGTATTGGCTTTAATCTATCATACACAACTCATAGCTCTGATGTTGTCACTGATCTTATGTCTGACCACAGCCCAATCCAAGCTAGTATACATGTAGCCAATGACACCCCACTGGTGGTAAACTCAACAGACGTAGAATCACAGTCAAGCAAGAACATGAAAGCCAGTTCATAGACTTCATCCATGACTGGTACAAGGACTACAAGCCTGACAATTACCAAAGTTTCCATGACGATCTGATAGATAGGACTTATGTATACTTCACCAACAATGCCTCCACCAAAAAAAGGAGAAAACGTGGTCAGCATAATGGGAACAGGCAACAGCAGTGCTATAATGACCCTGAGCTGAAAAAACTCAGGGCTAGGGTCAGGAGGGTGGGTAAGGGTTACAGACAATTTAGAACACCTCAAATGTTACAATTGTATCAAGCTTCCCTTGCTGCTGTCAGGGAACGTGTAAACGAACTCAGACAAAATGCATGGGAGACATATGTCAACAGCCTGAACCAACACACATCCCTCAGCAAAGCCTGGAAAGACATAAACATAATCAGAGGTAAAAACAGAAGACACGTCTCCCATCCAAACCCTCTGCAAAAGTCGAATGAGCTAATAACAAAGTGGGCTCATGTGTCGAGCTATGACATGTTACCAGCTGGGACTCGGGGACTCCTTGATGCGAAGTCTGTAGAGAGAAGTAATCTTATTAGCTTTATGCTGGGCAAACAGCACGATGAGTGTGATGTTCCATATACTGAGTGGGAGCTTGACGCCGCCCTCGCCAGGGGTAGGTCTACTTCCCCTGGAGAGGACGGAGTCACCTACAACATCATTAGACTACTAAGGCGCGTGCCAGGCAATCCATTGTTGGTATTGTACAATATGAGTCATGCCGAGGGCCAACTACCCACATCATGGACCAGCAGTATTGTTGTACCAATACCGAAACCAGGACAGCCTGATGCCTTTCGTCCCATATCACTAACCAGCTGCCTGTGTAAAACCTTTGAGAGGATGGTTCTTGGCAGACTCTTATATAGAATCAGAGAACACATGTCTCCTAACATAAATGGCTTCACCCATGGTAAAGGTGTACATAATTGCATCACCACATTCCTAACTGTGCATGGTGATGAAAGGCACAGATACACCACATTTCTTGACCTAAAAGCTGCATTTGATATTGCCAATAGGCAACTGATATTGTACGAACTAGCCAAAATGGATATAGGAGGTAGGCTGTTACACTGGATAAGTGGTTACCTAACCAACAGAAGGGCTGCTGCACTGTTTCAGGGTTACAAAAGTGAAGTTAAAGATATGCAACTTGGTACCCCTCAAGGTGGAGTACTTAGCCCCACTTTGTTCAATGTTCTTATGAATGCATTATTAAATTTAATACCAGACAACCCCAGCAATATCTCAATCAGCTATGCTGATGATATTCTTATACATACTAAAACTCATCGTGAAATGCAAACCACCCTGAACCATGTATACGCAGCCTGTGAACACCTCGGTCTTATTATCTCCACTGACAAAACTAAGGTGTTCAACAAACAAGCTGGGAACCGCAAACGCGGCCCCGCCAAGTTCAAGATAGGTAACAACACTATTGACTATGTTTCTTCTTTTAAATATCTTGGTGTTTCCGTCCCTTGTACCCTACCTGCCATACAACAGCTAACCCGCCAATGTACTGACAGACTGAGACCTCTTAGAAGTGTAGCGGGGTACAGCCCGCACTATGGTGCTAATATTAGAATTGTTAAAACAATGTACCTAGGCTATATAAGATCTCTGATAGATTACCACGCACCAGCCCTGGTCCTTCGTGACGGGAAAGGCGTTGACAAGCTCGAGAAAATGCAAAATAAAGCCCTCAGAATTATCCTAGGATGTCCCATGAGCACTAAAGTACTTAATATGAGGAAAGAACTAGGTATACCCAGTGTTAAAGATAGAATAATTGAAGTCAACCTCATGATAGCCCTGAGGCTTCTGCGTGGTGATCCTGATAACATTGTTTCCTTAAAATTGCTAGAATGTATGAACCATGGGACTACTGAGTCTAAATGGATCCAAACTACAGCTACACATATGAAGATATTTGGACTAGACCACCTGTACAAAGTTGAGACACAACAGCGCTTCCTGCCACCCTGGCGGACAGTTCCCTTCGATATCACAATACCGACGTATCCGCCTAAAAAATTAATTATACAAAGCATTTATCTCCAACACACTGCCAAATTGAGAGCTCTTGAACACATACACACTCTACAGACTGATGATAATATCACACAGACCATCTACACTGATGGATCTCTAAACACCGCCTGTGGGAGGGCTGGAAGTGCTATTGTTGTGACTCAACCTGACGGTAATATAATTGAGAAAGGAGTTAGAATTAACAACTGGGCATCCACTCTACAAACTGAATTAGTTGCCATACTCACAGCTATTAAATTCATTGAAACCACTGTTACTGACAGTCTCATCATCACTGACTCTCTATCCTCACTACTTGCCCTTGGTACCCTCGACTCAGGTTGTCACGATCTTGTCTCTGAAGCCAGACACAAATATGCGTGCCTTGTTGACCGGGGTGTCAGGGTCAAACTGTTGTGGATCCCCTCTCACATAGGCCTCATAAAACATGAGAGAGTTGATGCCCTTGCCAAACTCGCGTCTAACAAAGACACCGTTGAATACAATTTGGGTCTGTCAAAAAGAACCCTTAAAACTGTAATTAGGAAAGAACTTATTGATGAGTTTGACGCAAGTAGACAAGTGCAAACAGGCACTAGTCGATCCATAGTTTACCATGATGAGATGTATCAAGTGAAACATGTATATGGAGCAAGTAACAAGATCACTAGATTACAAGATGTTGTAACCGCTAGATTAAGGTTAGGATATAAGTACCTTTGGCAGTATGTTCCTCAAGCAGATGTAAACAAAACTAAATGTAAAGTGTGTGGCCATACATATGGCCACACACTTGAACACTACGTCCTCGACTGTGCGAAGATAGAACCTTTTAGGGACAGGTCCAAGCACACTGTGTGTGAAATGGCACAACACTTCATCTCTAATGGCAAGATAGCCGACATATTAAGATTGTATCCACTTTTTTGCACTTAGTAACTATATAAGTTCTCATGTACAGAACCAAATACGCAATGTGCTTGAATACCTCCCACGTAAATGTGAATAACTAAGTGTGAGGCCAGACATACTGCCTCACACGCCTGTTCTCACGCATTTGTGAATAAGTTACCCTTTATGTATAGAACTAAACAAATAATGTAAATGAAATACTGTGTAACTTTCAGTGCCATAATATCCTGACAACCGGGGTTAATTATTATGACCCTTTGTAAACCCTACTCTGTAATCCTTTTGCGCTACCGCTCACAGGATGAGTGTGGGGTGCACAATAAAGTAGCCGCTGCAAGCGGCAAAATCAAAACCACCACCCACCACCACCATCAACGCCACCATTATCATCACTCACCCACTGTAAACTTCTCCTTAACATATACTCGTCTTAATCACTCCTTCACTCTTCATCATTGTGATTATTTTATACATGGGATGAATAATGAGAATCACAGCATTATGTAAATACTCTCCGATTCACCTTAAGGAACCAGAAAGTAAGATGGGTGATGTATAAAGATAATTTGTTCTACATTATTCATGAGTTAGATAGTTTTACACAGTTAATCGTCCTGTGTGTGTGAGAGAGAGAGAGAGAGAGAGAGACCAATAGACGCCACTTACAAGTAACAAGATCGCCGAAGTTTTCCTCAAGTTACTTTTCTGACTCATAGAAAACCGAGGAAAAACAGCAGGCAAAGAAGAAAATATATATAGAAGGAGGTATGGAAGAACAAGAAGAAGAGGAAGCAGAAAACACACACACACACACACACACACGAAACAAGAAGAACAATGAAGAACAAGAACAGGAGGAGTAAGAAACAGCATGAAACGGAAACACTAAGGTCCATTTTTTTTTTCATAAATAAATCACACATCCTGAGGGTAGTGGTAGTGGTAGTTGGTGATAGAACATAAGAACATAAGGAGTCTGCAATAGTATGGTGTGTCATAGGAGGGAAGATCAGCTAAAACTAATGGCCCATCACTTTTTTGGTAGATTTTAGTGTATATAAACAGAAAATAATTTCAGTTTCAATATTTTGCAACCTTTTGCTAGGTAAATTTTAGCGTGAAATTTATCGAAAATCTAACGTACAGCTGCATTAGTGCATTACAATTAAATAGTGAACATTGCTTTCTGACTTCATTCTTTAACAACCCAACTAACAATATTTTTTTCTGTTTCAGATTCTGATGCATTTATAAGTTGATAATATTTGCGATGGCTGCTTGTGTCAGGACGAGGAACCAAAAATCCAGCCATCTCAGTCACTATCTTGGGTCTGGGAGAGAGCATATGAAGTCGGAGTTGCCTACATTGAGAGATGCTTTGAGGTACGGTGTTTTAATCAGGCAAATCAGTGAAAAGAACCAAAGAACTTACACAAACAAAGACATTGCCAGTGATATGACCAAAGCTGTCTTGGCACAGTACACTCTGGCTAACGCTCAGTTCAAGCCTCCAGTCATAACAAGTCAGAAGAAGATTAGAGAGACTGCTAGCCAGTTGGGAAAAGGCAAGAGATATCTCTCTTGGGAGAGGAAAACTTGCAGTTAAGGACAGCTTTGCCAAGCAACTGGACCAGTTATTTGACATAATTACTTGCAAGTGCCCAATTGTTCTCTGTCCTGAGTTTGGATGCGATCGTGACTGTAAATCCGAGGCCCACATCTCCTGTATTTGCAAGCGTGAACTGAAGATTCCTGTGATCGAACTGGCATTTGTCAAAGCACAGAGAGAGAAGACTGGCAGTATAGGGGCTCTCATGATTTCTAGCCAAGATATTCCGGAGTCCAAGAGACAGGAGGCTGCCACAGAGAGACAGAAGAGGAGAAGAGTTGCCGAGGAAAAGAGACGTGAGAAGGCCCAGAATGAGGTAAAAAAGGCCGATGATTGGAGTCAAGCTGATTCAGAGTTTAATGACTTCCCCATGGCTCATCCGAGTGCTGACCAGGAGAATGGTGACTTTGTCCCTAACCCTGAAAATAATGATCCCAAACCTTCCAGGCATAACATTCGAAATAGGAAAGATATCCCGAGCATAACTCTGGCCAGCATGCGACACCACACTGGTCTCAGAGAAACTGCAGAGATAGCAACAGCTGCCTGGATTGACGGTGGTTTGATAACACCTGATGATGTTCACCTGGCGATAGATCATAACAAAGTAAGCTCAGGAGAAACTTGTCAGTAACCTAGAAGAGGAGTTTGATAAGGGGATAAGAGAAAATGGAATCAATTGTTTGTTCTTTGATGGGAGAAGGGATGACACTAAAGTGTTCATGAAAGTTGGAGATTCTGACAAGTTGTTCCCTGCCATGGTGAAGGAGGAACACTACTCCTGCTGCAGTGAACCAGGAGGGAAGTATTTGTGGCATTTCACTCCAGAGAAAGATGACATCAGGAAACCAGCTGAGATAGTGGCAGATGACATTGTGAACTGGCTCAGAGAGAGGAACGTAGACCAGACCCTGCAGCCCATTGGAGGGGACAGCACCAACACGAACACAGGGTGGCAAGGGGGGTCATACAGTGAATAGAGGGGAAGATTGGGAGGAAGCTGGTCTGGATTGTTTGTAACCACACCAACGAGTTGCCACTCAGACATCTGATCCAGGAGCTGGATGGCAAGACCCTTTCAAACAACAGATGGTCTGGTCCTCTTGGCAAGATGCTGGAATCTGCCACTGAGTTAGAAATACATCCGAGCTTTGAAAAAATCACAGTTGGCCCTCCACTCGTTGAGCTTGCACATACTGTCATTGACGACCTGAGTACTGACCAGTACTATGGTTACATGATTTGCAGTGCCATCAAAACTGGGGTCATGCCTGATAGACTTGCTTACCTGCAGATAGGCCCAGTCTCACATTCTAGGTGGCTCACAACGGCTCTCAGGTTCTGCAGAATTTGGGTCGCTCATCATAAACTGAAAGGGGACCAGCTTCACAACCTGAGACTTATTGTCCAATTCATCGTGAGTGTCTACTTGCCAAATTGGTTCAACACCAAGGTCAAGTCATCGTTCTCCGAAGGTCCGAGGCATGTTCTCTTCCAGCTTGAGCTCCTGAGGAGTCAGCCAAGGAAGGTTGTTCAGATTGTGGAGCAGACTGTGAGGAGATCTTCCTGGTATGCTCATCCCGAGGCAGTTCTGCAGACAATGCTCTGCAGTAAGGATGAGGAGGAGAGAAGAGTGGCAGTCAAAAAGATCTTGGATATGAGACTTATGAGAGGATCTGAGCATGAAGAATCAGTTGGTGACGATTCCTTCAGGGTCAGGAAGACTCCTGAAGTCAATCTAGGTGCCAAGACCCTCACTGATCTCATAGATCTGGATAACATCCAGGCTGGCAGTGAGCCCCCTCTTACCTGCAGCTTTCCTGGACAACCCCATGCATGTCCCTGCCTGGCCCTCGCACACCCAGAGTATAGAGCGTTGTGTACAGCAAGTGAGCGAGGCCAGCAGTCACGTGTACAGCCAGGAGAGGAGGGAAGGCTACATCCGAGCTCAGGTGGTCAGCAGGGAGGTGATGAGTAGAAACAGAAGCAAGAAAGACATGTTCTCTATGGTGTGCAGCAACACCGGGTCGTAGTAGTAAAACCGGTTTTTGTATTTGATGATTTTTGTTTTCTAAAGGAATATTAAATTTAATAAATGTGTCAAGATCATTCGTTTCACTATTCTGGATCATTTTCATCCTAATAAATTAACCTGATACATTTACTTTACTTTAAATAAGCTATTTAGTGGTGTTGGTAAAAGGGTGGGAATACTGAATTTTCATAAGATTTCAAGTTAAAATTTACCTAGCAAAAAATGAAAACTTTTCAAATCTGAAGATATCACATGATTCTGCACATAGAACTACATCATTAATACCATGGGCCGATTTTTTCAAACTCAAAAAAAAAAAAAATTCGCCTCCGTATGACACACCCTACTGCAATAGGCCGGTTGGCCTGTGCATGGCAGCTCCTGTCGAGAGTTACTACCACTCTCTATCATCCATGAATCTATCTAGCCTTCCTTTAAAACTTTCCAGCGTTCCAGCACTTACTACAAAGTTGCTAAGCTTGTTCCACTCGTCCACCACCCTATTTGTGAACCAGTTTCTTCCTATCTCCCTCCTAAACCTAAACTTATCCAACTTGAATCCGTTGCTCCGAGTCCTATCCTGCTCGGATATCATAAGAACTTTATCTATAGCCCCTCTATTGATTCCTTTCACCCACTTAAATACTTCTATCATATCTCCCCGCACTCTTCGCCTTTCTAGCGAATGCAAGTTAAGTTTCTTTAACCTATCCTGATATGGAAGGTTTCTAAGTCCCGGAATCATTTTTGTCATTCTTCGCTGCACCGACTCTAGTGAATTTATATCCATTCTATAATAGGGGCACCAGAACTGAACCGCATAATCGAGGTGCGGCCTGACTAGCGCAAGATATAGTTGCAATAAGACCTCTGCACTCTTGTTACTTACACTTCTAGATATAAAACCCAATACTCTGTTTGCCTTATTTCGAACATTAACGCACTGTTTCCTAGGCCGTAGGTCCGGGCTTACAAGTGTTAGGTTCTGAATAATAAGTTCTATATACAGGAGAGAACACAAACACCTGTATAGTTTTGTAGGTTCGGTTTACTGGATAAGAGTATGTACACAAAGGGGAGCAGCACTCTCCCCGGCTAGGCTCCTTGGTCGACTGCCATAGACGACGTATGGCAAGTGATACATTAGCAGCTTCCATACGTCGCCAGGCACATTAATTAGGCATGTGGGATACGGTAATAACATTGCCACACGCTGCTAGCTAGGCTGAATAAATAATACATAAATGGAGCACATACATAATATACATACATGATATATAATCCAGCATACATAATATACATACACCTCCCTCCCCCCTATACGCTCATAGCAAAGTCTTGAGCGGACCTTTTCTTTTGGATCCGTTCTGAGCGTCGAGGGACTTCATCACTGGGAAGGGTATGGGACTCAACACTGGTGGCGGGGCCAGCAGAAGGCATTGTTACGGGGCGGAGAAAACGGCGGTTCCTCCACCACACACGACCACTGGGTAACCGCACCTGGTAGTCCCGTGACCTGCCGAGACCCATGACTACGCCTACTTTGTCCCAACGTAGGGAGGTCGGGTCCTGAACACGGACTTGGGTGCCGACACTCAACCTGGGGAGAGAACGGGCGTGGTCATTGTAGCGGGCGACGACGTCCTGAACACGTTCGGCGGCTCGGCGATCACAATCCTCTGTCTTGGCCTGCCACTCCTTGGAGAAGGATTGAGGGTGAGCAGGGACACAAGAACGAAGGGGGCTTCCATACAAAACCTGGGCAGGGGAGCGTCCGGTGTAGTTAGGTGTGTTGCGGAGTTCAAGAAGACCCCTGTCGAAGGCCTCGCAGTCAATGTTCCCAGAAGGGGCCACCTTAAGGATGAGGTGCTTCAAGGATTTGACAGCAGCCTCAGCGTGGCCGTTGGACTGCGGGTAATGGGGCGATGACAACACATGCCGGACTCCCCATCGGTCAAGGAACGCAGCAAAGTCCCGGCTTGTGAACTGAGGCCCTCCGTCGGTTCGCAGGCGTACAGGAACGCCCACGTCACGGAACTAGTGGCGGAACTTGCTGATGGTGGCGGCAGACGTCGTGTCATTACCGCACTTGATGACAACCGGCCAACCAGAGAGACGGTCGACGATAACGAGGAAGGACTTTCCTGACACACAGAAAAAGTCGGCCGACACAGACTCAGAGGGGCGGGTGGGGTTGTCATCACTCATGAAGGGTTCCTGCTGCTGGCTGGGTTGTAATACTTGGCAGGGCTCACACGCACGGACAACATTGGAGATGTCGGAGTTGATGCCGGGCCAGAACACAGTCTGTCGTGCACGTCGTTTGGTGGCCTCAGCTCCACAGTGACTGTCGTGAAGGCGAGCCAAGGCGTGGGGACGTGATGCAGCAGGGACAACTACACGTGCTCCGTACAGAACAAGGTCTCCGTCGCAGTAGAGTTCATCGCGGAGTTTCCAATACGGGAGCAGGGTGTTGTGAAGATCGTAGCGGTTGCTAGGAAATCCATTCCTCACACACTCGACAAGTCGGACGTAGGAAGGGTCATCTCGGGCCGCTGTTCGAAGGTCCTCCATTGCCTTGCCGTCATCTGGTGACAGGTCCGAACGAAGGGATTGGACGGCATGGAGAGTGACCACAGTCCTGACGGAGAGAGCGAGGTCGGCGTCGAGCACATGATCTTCTGGAGTAGGGCGGCTGACAGGAGAGCGGGATAAGGCATCAGGGATGCAGAGCTCCTTGCCAGCACGCCACACTGCAGTGAAGATGTACGCCGAGAGCTTCTCTTTCAGACGCTGGAGGCGAGGGTTCTCAACGGCGTCTAGCGTGTAGTGGTTGAGGATCGGGACAAGCGGGCGATGGTCGGTCACTAGGTGAAAGTGTTGCAGGCCTATGAGGTAAAACCTGCACTTGGACGTCGCCCAAACCACAGCCAACAGCTCCAACTCAATAGTGGCGTAGCGCGTCTCAGTGTCAGAGAGGAAACGCGAGCCACACTGGACGAGCCGGAACTGCCCTCCACCATGATCCTGCAGTAGGGCGTATCCCACGCCATACAAGCGTGAGGCATCTGTCTGCAGAACTGTCGGCAAGGCTGGGTCAAACGTGGCGAGGACAGGTGGACGAGACAGGGCCTGTTTCACTTGCTGGAAGGCCTTGTCGTGGTCGGGGGTCCACAGGAATGTCCTCTTGGGGCTCATCAGGGGGCGAAGTGGTTGAGCAGCTGCGGAGATGTCCGACGAAAACTCTGCTAACTGGTTGACGAGACCGATGAAGGACCTCAAGTCGGTCAGGTTAGCAGGGGTGGGAAAATCCGTGATGGCGCGGACCTTTTCCGGGTGAGCTGCGATACCATTCCCTGAGAGGGTGTACCCACAAAAGTCAACTGAAGAGCTGGCCAGAACAAACTTGTCGGCATTTAGGGTAATGCCGTGCTTCTGGCACCTGTTGAGTACCTCATAGATACGGCAGAGGTGATCCATATAATCCTCGTCGTACAGGAGTATGTCGTCGACCACTTTCACGCAGTTTGCCAGACCTTGTAGAGCAATATCACCTCGAAGACAGAAAGCGTCTCCTGTAGCGGCGAATCCCATGGGGCCACGGCAATAACTGTAACGTCCATGCGGGGTGATGAAAGTTGTGAGTGGTCGGTCTTCTTCGGCAAGCTCTATCTGCCAGTATCCACACAGGGCGTCCATCGTCGTGAAGAAGCGCGCCTTCGGGTTCACACTGCGTATAGCTGCAAAGGGCGTGGGAGAAGGGTGCGCAGGACGAGACACCTGGCTGTTGAGCTTGGAAAGGTCAGTGGTGATCCGAACACCACCTTTAGGTTTTGCGACGACAACCATCGGGTGACACCATGGAGACGGGTCATCGCCGGTTGGTACAATAATTTCTTGGGCGACCATGGAGTCCAGCTCGTTTTTGACCGCCTCGCGGAAGGCCAGGGGAACCAGTCGAGGGGTGCAAATAGCGAATGGCTTCGCGTCGTCCCTCAGGTGGATCCTCATGGGGGGACCTTCCATCTTCTTGAGAGGCTTGGATTCCAGAGCGGACTTGGTCACCAGAACGTCGCTGAATTCCTTCAGGAAGTACTTCCGAGCATCCGAAGGAGAGGTGTCACTGGCAAGAGGCAGGGGTAGGGCGGCAGCAGGGTCGTTGCTGCTCCCTTTTTGCACCCTGTTGGCGTGTTTTACCTCAAGAATAGGTTTGGGGAAGTCCTGGGAGATGATGGCCAACTCCTGACAATGTCTGTAGGACAGCAAAGGAGTCTGGACGCCGTTATGCACATCAATCCAGGCTTGACACGACCTGTTGCCAAAGGTGACTTGTGCTTGGAATGAACCCAGGGCCGGGGTCATCTGTGAACCATCTGCCATAAAGCGGAGATCCTTGGGGGGCGGTCCTAGATCACTTGGAGAGAGCCCCAAGCATTGCAAATGCTGGGGACCGATGACTGTAGCATCAGCGCCGGTGTCGGGCAACATCTGAAGACGGGATGACACACCGCCGTAGGTCACGATGACGCTGATGTACTGGGGGACTTTGGTCCTGGGACGCGGGGGGGAGCACACATTCCTAATGTGGCTCGAGCGTTGTCAGGAGTCGTCGTGCCTCTGATTGGAAGACTGTGGGCGGCCCTCTCTGGTGGAAGGGGGCTGAAGCTTCCGCCGATGCGGTCCCTTGGGTTTGTTGGGAGGGCAACACTTGTCATAGTGGCCCAGACGACCGCACACATTGCACTGGACGCGTTTGGCTGGGCACCGTACTGTGAGTGACCAGTGGCCCTTACGGTCACAACTGTTGCAGGTAGACTGAGCAGCTGGACACACCTGTGTTCCGTGCTGCTTACCACAGTTGTTGCAAAATAAACCGGGCGTGGACGTGGTGGGCGAAGGCGTAGGAACGGACTTCTTGTCCTTCTTGTACCGGGACACAGCGCGTACAGCTGTAGGGGGAGCACGGATGGCAGAGGTGGCACACCTGGCAGCCTCATAGGAGCGACATATCGTCGACACATCCTTAAGAGAAGAGGAAGAGTCGAGGGAGGTGAGGCGTTGGACAAGTTCCTCGTCCTTAACACCCATCAGGATCACCTGCTTCAACTGGGTCTCCTCGCACTGCTGGTGGTGGCCTGGACATATATCTACCTCTTCTGAGGCTCTCTTAAGACGTACGTAAAAGGCATCAAAAGACTCACCCTCCATCTGTCTGCAGCTAAACAATTCCCTCCTGCGCAGAGCTTCATTCTGCTGTCCTTTGATGTGCCGTTGTAGAACGTCCAGTACCTCCTCTACAGACAGCGAAGAGGTTGGGGGTACCTGCAACGTATGTTCCAAGACACGCTGAATTTCCAAGGACAGGCACATACGCAGCTGGATGAGTTGTTTAGGCTGTGACAAACTCTGGAGATCCACCATTGTAGAATAATCAGTCCACCGTCGCCGCCATTCACGAAAAGTCTGGAAATTCACATCAGGCTTCAAGATGGGCGGTGTTTGAGCTGCTGCTTTAGGTGGGGCTGGGGAGTGTGAAGGAAGCATGGATGAGGTATCTGAACCAGTCAGTACCGAGGCAGTGTTAGAGCCAGGGGCTTGGTTAACAGTGAGGCGAGATATCAAGGCTTCAAACCGTTCACTGTCTTCCAATCTCCGTTGGTTGTCTCGTTCTGCCTCTGCTTGCCTTCTGTGCTCATCCGCCAAACGTCTGTGGGCTTCATCCTCGCGTTTCTCATCTCTCATAAACTTCAGTAAAGCAATTATCTCTGGAGACAACGCTGAGTATTGAGGTGAGGGACTGCGCGATGCTGTGGGGGCTGGAGCGTCGTGGCCGGCCTGGTCATCCATCTCTGGGGGACTATCATCCGCTTGACTCATCCAGGCGCTGGGTCCACGGCTACGTAAGGCATGAGACATAACTACTTCATCTGTGTACTGTGTCTTAAATCAGTGTTGACCGGTCAGCCCGTCATATCAACAAGATTTCAGACAAAAAATTAATTAAATACACAGATAAGTAGGTTATATATATAAAATATATATAAAGAAGCCGCGCGGTCAGCGAGTGTTAGTACATGTATGTGTGTGTGCGCGAGGGCAGTGAGAGCAGTCTCCTCGAGCTGTGAAGGGGTGTGGAGACGACGCTGTGAGGGGGTGGAGGGAGAGGCGCGGCGACTCCCAGTCAGTCCAGTTACCCTCAGGACGCGGTCAGAGAAGGGTGCGCTGAACTCTACTCCTTACAAATGCCCAGAACGTGCCGTATACCTTGGGAATCCTTTAGAACGAGGTCACACATGAATGGCACGAAACACACAATGCACTAAACACTTCACAGAAAATCACTGTCACTGACACTGCTCAAAGTTGCTAAAAATTCTTCGAGGAGACGGCCGTTGTGAGTTGACGCAGAGGAGGGAGTCCATAGGCCGGCTTCACAAACTTGCACCATCACTCGTAATTATCCAGTAAGACTACGCACTGCGCCATGTTAGGTTCTGAATAATAAGTTCTATATACAGGAGAGAACACAAACACCTGTATAGTTTTGTAGGTTCGGTTTACTGGATAAGAGCATGTACACAAAGGGGAGCAGCACTCTCCCCGGCTAGGCTCCTTGGTCGACTGCCATAGACGACGTATGGCAAGTGATACATTAGCAGCTTCCATACGTCGCCAGGCACATTAATTAGGCATGTGGGATATGGTAATAACATTGCCACACGCTGCTAGCTAGGCTGAATAAATAATACATAAATGGAGCACATACATAATATACATACATGATATATAATCCAGCATACATAATATACATACAACAAGTACCCCTAGGTCTCTTTCACAAGTCGAATAAGGTGGTAGTGGTGGTATTAGTGGTGATAGTAGTGGTGATAGTAATGGTGGTAGTAGTAGTGGTGGTGGGTATATTGATAGTGGTAGTGGTTGTGATAGTGGTGGGTACAATATTCCAAAACAGTGGTGATAGTGGTAATGGTAATAATGATGATCGTGGTGATAGTGGTGGCAAGCACATGAGAGAGTCAGTACCAGTATCTCGGAGAGCCAGTCGTCAACATCTATCA
>CAUDMG010003655.1:0-51860 GCA_958450375.1 Homarus gammarus | reverse complement strand
GACTACGGATAATAATATAATAATTTGAAACTTGAAACAGTAACATGTGTGCAAACGCTGGTTATGTTATAAATTCACAAATATGTACATTTAAAAATCCATTTGATGTAGGTAGGACTTATTATAAAAAAAAATTTATGCCAGAATATTGTTTTGCATGCTTAAAGACTACAATAAATTGCTACCAAATTACTCGATTTTCAATTTAGCCAGTTCACCCCCTAAATTGACACACCCTACTGTCCATATCGGATTCATCAAACCCGGGAACAAGGGAAGAAGCAGTAGCAGGGTTAAAAGCAGCTAGTTTCTCTTTTAATGCCACTTCTTTTGCTTTAAACTCCGATGTTAAGGTGACTTCTGTCTCTCTCACCTGTAGTTCTTTCAGTCTAACCTCCTGCTCCAACTTGGCCTGTTCCATCATTCCCTCATGCTCCAACTTGGCCTGCTCCAACCTTCCCTCATGCTCCAACTCGAGTTCTTTCATTTTGATTTGGAACTCGAACCTAGCTCGTTCTAGTTCTAAGGCGTCTATTCGTTGTGTTTCTTCTTGAGGGCTAGCCAGACCTGAGGCAACTTCTGAGTGAGGAGGGGTGGTGGATAGTGGTTGAAGTTTCTTGGACATGGGCGTTAATCTGTCAACAGCGGATTCTTTTAAAACTTCTTGTTGAACCAACACTTCAATCACATGATTTTTTAACATTTCCTTAGTCAGTTGCTGTGAAAATGGGATATTGTAATAGTTGGCTATTTCTTTCCATTCTTTCTTCAGGATATTAACACGTAATTTAGCTACGGAAGGATTTTCAATAAAATCCTGGAGATCAAAACCTGAGGTGGCCATTGTTAAGAAAAATAGGATAAATTAACTAATGGTCAAAAGATAAGATAAGTGGATAACCCTAGAAAATATCACGGCAGTGGATAACCAGAAAGTCCCGGAAACTAACCAAGTTATACCTAGGGAAATTACACTTATGATTATTGTTCTTCTGAGAAGATCCTTAGATAAGGATAAGAGACTTGAAAGAGGTAGGGCGTATTACGGCATTAATATAAAGATCCGCATTAACAACCCTGATATACTTGAAAGAGGAAGGGCGTATTACGGCATTTATATAAGATCCGGATTAACAACCCTGAATGAGATAATGAGAAGAACAATAATGGAGGCTTTATAATTATGGGGTCCTGGTAGAGCGGGGCGTCCCAAGATATCACTTCACCCTAAACTAGTGACTATGGAACAGCCTACTCTGGAGTGAGGGTACGGCATTAAACAGATCCGGATTCTTCCCTACACTCGATAAGACTTACTACACGACTGCCACGTGTAATAACAGGTAAGCCTTATGACACTTGGAACCTAATATCCTACGTCTGTCACTCTTACTGTACGATAATACCAATATATGCACACACATATGAAGGAAACTTTAAATCACCGTAAAGCAATTGTGAACAGAAGTGACTGGGAGGAATAATTAACACTGAGTAACAAGGGAGGAAGGAATATGGTACTTAAGTTCGGGTCCTGTCACGGTCGCCATTTGTTACGAGTTGGGGATTTATAATATAGTTAAACGTCTACCCAGATCCCAACAGGTAACAACAAAAAAAAAAACAAAGACAATCGGACTATAAAAGGGTAGACAAAGGATGAGAGATTTTGTTGTATGTAATAAAGTACCATAAATTCCTTAACAAAATATTCAGCTTATAAACTACCCTTAACCAAACTTAACCTAAACATGAACAGTATATACATATTAATAAAACATAAAACAACAGTGAAGCAAGGTGGAGGTGGGAGAGGCAATACAAGATTACAAATACTTAAGTGAGGAGCTGAGATGGCTGACGAGTAAGGCTGAGTAATGTAGAAGACGGTAGGTAGTCACTGTGCCGTAGGTTTCCCGGATAGGTGATTCTGTGGTCACTTCCCAGAGCCAAGTGCTCTCTCCTCGAATTGAAGCTCACAAAGAAGACTGGGAGGAAGTGACGCAACAACCAGGATATGGAGAAGGGAAACCCCGAAGTGGTAACTAAGAAGAGTCATACTCGTGTCTCGTCCCTAGATGGCGTTGCTCGTGGTGCTGGGCAGGTAGATCATGACAATCGATGGAGGGGTTCGTAACAATACTTTAGGTTAAATTCATTTCCATCCCACTTACCACCATCTCACTCAGCGCCATCCCACTCACCACCATCCCACTCACCACCATCTCGCTCACCACCCTCCCACTCACCACCATCTCGCTCACCACCCTCCCACTCACCACCATTTCGCTCACCACCATCCAGCTCACTACTATCCCACTCCCGGAGACTGGCAGGACAGCCAGTGGTAATTCGACAACACTTGTGAGATATCTACTGCTTCTGTACATACGACCTGGCCGATGGTAACCAGTGGTGGACGCTGGGAAGCGGTGAAGGGGGTTCGTAACATTAATGATAATAAACTTTTGAGAGTAACCACATATGAGGTGTGAGGGTTGTCCTGGTAACCACATATGAGGTGTGAGGGTTGTCCTGGTGACCACATATGAGATGTGAGGGTTGTGATGGTGAACATCGTTGTCGTTTCCTCTCACCAGCTATCGTGGAGGCATCAGTATTATCTTTTGGTATTTAGTTGTTTCCTGTACTAACTTGACTCTTGTGTTAAGACGTAGTGTGGCAGTGTTGTGCAGTGAGCGACAGCTGTGTTGTGGTAGTGGCAGTATGGGAAGACGTAGGAAGATGGTGGTGCTGTGGAGGTTGTGTTTGGTCCTGACCGTCATCGTCACTTCTGCTGACCATAGTGAGTATTGCTGACACACACACACACACACACGCATACACACACACACACACACACACACACACACACACATGTTAACATAAAGTAAATTTCTTCACAGATTGTATCTACAGCTTCACAGGCAACAAGAATAACCCAATCGGGATAGAGTACAAGCCTTCTCCATCTTACTTGCTCTTTATAGCAAATGAAAGAGAAACAGTTACGGACATCAAAGTGAGTTACTTCAACACATGGAAATTCGTTGGGCCTAAAATTAATAACCTGCCCTACAAGGTGCCCGACAACAACATTTTATACACGGCAAAATTGACACGTTCTAAGGTAGGTTATAGTTGTTAACGTGTTGTAATATCTGCCTTATATTTACTAATTGTGCGTCTTATGTTGTTTAATAACACACGGAAATATTCTCACTATGAACCTGGGGAAGCTTTATCATGTTAAGTACTAAAACAGTGATATTATCTCTATCTCTCTCTATCTCTCTCCAACAGCTCCTCCTCGACGGTAACAGAACTAAAGCAGAACTCTTCATCGACGACCAGTTCAAGTTAACTCTGGGTGAGGGAGACATCGACTCCATATCCGTGTATAGCAACTCTACCGTACTGTGGGCTGCCTGTGACTCACCGGCTATATACAGTGAGTGTAGAAATATTCCTTAACTTGTCTTTGTCTTTATTCACTTGCCTCATTTCTCTCTCTTTCGCTTTTTATCTTCACTCATTCTATCTCTCCTTTACTTAATTATATATTTTGCTTTCTGCTTTGTATCTTAGTTTATCTCTCTCTCTCTCTCTCTCTCTCTCTCTCTCTCTCTCTCTCTCTCTCTCTCATCACGGAGTTTATAATAGTTGTCAACGTAAACTTCCATAATTAACTTATCATTTTGAAGTTCATAAATTTAACCTGATTTTGTATTAACATAATTTTTGATAAAGTAATGCTATATCAACATCCACTTGTATATTACAGGTGCGGGTGCAGGTACAGGTACAGGTACGGGTACAGGTACAGGTACGGGTACAGGTACAGGTACATATGATATGTTCTGGATTATCATAGTAGTATCAACAACAGTGTTCGTAGTCATCATTATTGGCCTCGCTGTCTACACCTGTTCCCTCAAGACCCGACTAAGTGGTAAGTCTCTTATTATTATGATTATTATTATTATTAATATTATTATCATTATTATTTATTTATTTATTTATTATCATTATTATTATTATTATTATTATTATTATTATGAAAACATTAAAAAAATACACTAACCTTTCTCTTCCTATCACTCTCTCTTTCCGTTTATCAGTGTGTGTCTATCAGTCGTTCTATGTTTGTCTCTGTCTACTCATGTCTCCATATATCCGCCCATCTGCATTATTGTGTCTGGCTAACCCAGGGTTGACCATCCTCTGTCAATCCAGCTGGCTACGATCTAGGCCTGAGGGACACCCACCAGGAGGCAGCCCATGACCTACACCGATGGGTTTCTCAAGCATCACCCCACGACAACCAGGGGCAGACACAGGAGGCAGCCCACGACCTACACCAGTGGGGGCCTGAGGGTTCCACATACAGCAGCGACAACAGCCTGTACATGGCCTTTACTGCCGGAAAGGATGATGACTAGTGTGGCAGTGCTCTTGTATACATTGGTGTATATTTCAATATTCATGTCCCAAATTCAGGCCATGAAAATTAAAAACAAATTTAAATGGGAGAAATGCACCACAAGTCTTAATCATACTTGATAAACTGTACAAAATTATTATCAAATATTTAATCCAGTAACTTCTTCCATGTGTTACATATTAGTGGAAACTATTCGGCAATATTTACTTTATGTTTATTATTTGTGTTTGTCCACAAATTCTTGCCGAAAAACAAACAAACAAACGAAACAGAAACAAATAAAAATCTGAATGGAGTAAAAGCTTATGTCTTACCTAATTTTATTAAGTGTACTTTTGTTTTATAATATGTTTGTTCTTGCTTATATACATAATACATTATACTCATTATGAAGATATAGTGAGAATTGACAGTAAGAAAGATTGCAAAGTGAGGAAAATTGTAATTTGGCCGTGTGGGTGTGTGATCACAATAAAGTATGGTCTTGGGTTAAATTTTTTAAGACACAAGACTACAGTATATGTTACCTCTATGTATTAGTTACGTGACTGAACACTACTGATTACTCCTCAAAGGGGGTGTCGTTACTAGCGACCATATTACACTATGATTATGACAGACAATTTACCCCTATACATAAAACATGACATGAATACACTTCCCGCTACAGTAGTTCCATCTAGGATTACCGCTCGGATAATTACTCATGTGTAACCTGAGGAAGACTCCTCAAGACAGCGCCTCGGGACATGCTGAGCCAAGCTCACCTCTGTAGAGAAAGAGGCCCTTCCCCCATCTGGATCGAGACTCACGCCTGTGTGTATGGTGTCTGAGGTGAGTATCAGATGTGTACTATATGGGCGGCTGCTTGATGGGTGCTGTATTTATGTGGATTTTTTGAGTCACAAGGACCGTACTTTTCCATTAAAATGAAGGCAAGAATTCACTACCCCTTCCTGTTGTAAAGATGTGATAGCTTTGATGGTATCACACTACTTGTTTTCCTTTTATTTTCGAAGCAGCTATATACACAGATATAATCTGAGAGAATATATTATAAATTCTCTCCAGGGAAGTGTTGTGAATAACACTTTGAGATAACACTTGAGTTAAGAGTCTGGCTTCTCTGCCCAGTAGTGGTAGTCTACTGCCTTCTTTGGGCGTGAGAGAGTGAGCCGGTTGTTTGCTAAATTAGGTGACCAGCGCTCGACCTTTGAGAGAGTAGCAAGCCAAGTTATCTTCGTGAATAACATGGTGAATCACTTGGTGAAATACTTGGTGAATAAGTTTGTGTTATTCATTTAGGCGAATATTTACATAAAGCAAAGGTGCTGTTACACTGCTCGGCCACCACCAATCGAGTCCTCGCGGTTTAAAGCCAAGGTATACCTAACCATGTTACAAAAATGTGTGCTTTAGCGAAACTGTTGCATCCAGCACATGCTCTTTCAATGCCTTTCGGAAATTTTCTTGGAAACTATTGTGTACTTAGAGGACATTTTCCTGGAACAAAACATCATGACAGTGAAGGAAATGACAAATAAAATGGCAGGTTTGATGAAACCAGGTAGGATTACTGGGGAAGCTAAATAAAAAGGAAGAGAATCCTGTAATGCAGGAAACTGTGTTTCATTAATGTAAGATAGAAGTTTAAGCTTATCAGAGACAATGTGAAAGCTGCTGAAATTGATATTCAGTCAAAATGGTATGGGTACCAGTTCAGAAGTAATGTTTGATACACATGCAAGATGATGGTGAGTAGGCAAGGTTATGACGGCAATACTGCTGAGCTCACTTTAGTCTGGTGCTACATGATAACCTTCTACTACTAAATGATTGCCTACATCCTGACATATGAGTATCACACTGGCTTGATCTGGGAAATATAAATATTGCACATTATTGACAGGCACGTGAAACACTAAACTATGAGATATTGGAGTGTATTCACATTGCTGCAGAGCTGTAGAGGCATTGGTTTGTTTTATAGCTAATTCACAAGTAGCTTCTGCAGCCCGGGTGAAAGTGAAAGCATAAGCAGGGCATACATGTAAATGTTAGTGTGTTGACTTACAAGGATTTAGGACATCATGCTTAGTCACACCAACTAACGAAAATTTTTCTGAAACCACTGTTAGTTCAGTTTCTCTGTTAAGAATAAAAAAGATCGTCATTCGCTTTCAATGGAAATGGTTCCAAATGCCATGCATTAGACTTCTTTTGTGATTTTAGTGGAATTTGTATTTGTATTTCCGTATGTGTTAAGGATGCCTCCAATAATGGGTAATAATATTCCACGTCGTGCTCCTAAAAGATAGGAGTTAGGCGATAGGCAGTTTCAGCTATATGCTAAGCGGCAATAAGTTGACCAACCGGCAACAACTGTGCATCTACACGACCTAAACCTGCATTCACTAAATTATCTATGAGCCCACCATTGGTAACTGTGAGAGCTTGCATAGAGGCTTCAGCTGCAGGCATATATTCTGTGAAGCAGAGTAGCCTTGCTAGTGTAGGCACTGACCGTGTGAATCCATGGACAACACGTGTTAGTTGAATAGTTTCGTCAACAATAGCATTCATATGAGAGTTCAGAGTTTGCATTGCCTTGTAGAACTGTGCAATGGCTTTATTCTGTTCCCTGACCGCTTCTGAAACTGCGTTCATTCGTTTCTCTAGTTTGGCTACATCTTCGGCGGTTGCCGTACCAAACAGGGTGCTACTTATTAAATTAACAAATTTAAATAAACCACGTTTTTGACGTCGATGAGAATGTACATTCTTCCCGGTGTCTTCAGGAGACATCGACAGTTTTCCTTCGAAGTGCCTTGCGTACTTGAGTAGACTCTTCATACGGGCGTTCTGAAGTGAGATGGTTTGTCGAAGGGTTGTAGAGATGGTAGACTGTTGTTCGAGATCTTGCAGGGTGTGCATAACTGTTACAATGTGAACAGCTATTGACCTCAGGTGCACAGGCATGCACACTAAACAATGGAGCTGGTACTTGATAGTTACGACGTCTTCCACTACACGTACTTTACCCAGTGAGGCAACTAAAGCTCCAGGTTAGATGATGTCTGCTGGGGATGTGGCTGTTGCTACGGCGCTCCATGCCAACAGGAGTAGCAATATCCAAATCATGCCTAAAAGTGTGAGGATAAGTAATGTTTCTTGTTTGGTGATCGCAATTTTTGACGATACTTATTGTCTATTTTGGCATTGTGTTGAGCAGCTGCCGGAGTAGAAGTAGGTTGTACTTGAATGACGTGAGGGGTCTCTCTCCAAAGTCTATGCTGACTTTTTCATTCTATCTACATATACTGTTTCTGTGACGTTTGTCGTTGGCTCAACTACATGGAATTTGTTTCCATGTTCTTTCTCTTTAATCAGGTATGGACCTGTGAATTTAGGCGAAAGTTTTGGTATGCGTTCCGGCGCTTTTTTCATTACTGCCTCTCCTATTTCTAGAGTTACACAGGCTTAGCGTTTTTATGTTGCTTGCAGATCATTTCAGCACGTGAGGCTGCTAAGTGTTTTCGTACTTTCCCATGGATGCTTGTGAAAACATTGATTTGCTTCTTGGGATAGTCATCCATGTTGTACAGAGGTTGTGGGATTCCTGCTTGTGGATCATAGGGCAAGTGTTTATCGGTACCATACACCATGTAGTATGGCGATTGGCCTGTGGAAGCCAGTCCTCCCAGGAACTATGCATCGGATTCACCACATGTCGGAGAATCTCAAGAATTTTACGATTTGTACGCTCGACCAACCCATTTGAGGATGGGTGGTGGGCGGTTGTGAAGGTTTGTGTGAGGTCGTATTGTTGACACACTGCTGTTAAGAGTTAATTCTTAAATTCTGTCCCGTTATCTGAGAGTATCACTCTAGGTGTAGAAAAATGACAGATTGGATGAGTGACTAACAGATGAGCCACTGCTTCGGCCGACTTTTTCTGCAATGGTGCCAATACCACAAATCTGGAGAAGTGGTCAACGCACACAAGTACGTAAGTAGATATTCGATGGATTTTTGGTAGTTGCAATAAATCGATCGCAACTGTATCCCATGGAAGGTTCAGGCGTCGAGTATTCTAAGATTGGAGCGGGATCCATTGTTGTTCCCTTGTGTTTTGCACAAGATAAACACTTAGCAATGTGATGCTCGATGTCGGTCTTCATAGTTTTCCTCCAATAATATTTTCGTCTAATTTATGTTACACATCTGTCTCGCCCTGGATGCCCAACTTGGGGAGCATCATGGAAGAGGGTGAGGATGTTTTCCTTTAGTGATGTAGGCATAACAATTTGAGAGATTGACTCTTGTTGTGTTTTTACTGAGCGATGCAGTATGTCGTGCCGCAGCTCAAAATGTGAGAGTGGTAGAGGTAGTTTTGGCAAATTTACCTCATCTCCCGATTATAAGGCATAGATTACCTTGGACCACAGTGGATCCTGTAACTGTTCCGTCCTTAACTGTTACAGGATGAACGTGGGTACTGGCGTGAAAGGAGCTATGTATCTCGATAGCGAATCAGCTATCACGTTCGCACGGCCCGGCAAATACTTGAAGTCGGGTGCGTACTCCTGTATGGTTAGATACCAGCGTGCTAAACTCCCTGATAAGTTCTTCCCATTAAATAGTTCTGTCACGGCTACATGATCTGTGTGGACTGTGATCGGATATCCCCAAATGAGATCCGGAAAATGATTGAGAGCCCACACTACAGCTAATGCTTCCGAGAGAGTAGCTGAATAACGTGTTTCTGCATCGTTGAGTGTGCAACTGGCGTTAGCTATTACACGCCACTTCCCTCAATGATCAGTTTGCATGATCACAGCTCTTGACCGGAGGTATCGGTGCACATGCTAAATGGTTTGGTGTACCAACACTTAGCATGTGCACCGTTTGTTCAGGCGCTTTTATGGGCATTAAAACAGTCCTCTTGTTCTTTATTCTACTTATACTCTACTTCTATTTTGAGGAGTCTAGTCAGTGGTGAGGCTAACTTGGCATAACCTTCAATGAAAGAACGGTAGTATCCTGATAATCCTAGGAAACTACGAAGTTGATCTACATTCTTGGGACAAAGAAACTGCTTCACCGCCCTTACCTTGCAATCTACTGTGTGTATACCGTTGCCATCCACAACGTGTCGAGAAATTGGATTCTGGATTTAAGAAATTCACATTTGGAAAGTTTCACTTTCAATCCAGACTTCTCATAGTTTCTTTAAATGGCTTTGTAAATCTTTGCTTACTACAGAAAGATCATTTACACCTTTAGATAGGCATAGACTGTGTTACCTATCATTCCAGCAAACAAGATGTTTATCATTCTTTGGAATATTAGCAGGGCATTTCTTAGGTTAAATGGCATTCTTAGGAATTCAAAATGTCCCATAGGAGTGCTGAACCCAGCTACCTCGCGGGATTGCTTTTGTAACGAAATTTGCCAGTACCAGCTAAGCAAATATAGGTTACTGAAGACGGCGTTGTTTTTTTCAAGGGACTGTTGTAAGTCAGGTAGGATAGGCAATGGGAACTTCTCTGGTACAGTTGCTTCGTTGACTCATCAAAAATCTACGACTGGTCTCCATCCTCCATCTTTCTTGGGAACTAGGAATAGAGGCGAGTTCCATAGTGACGAGGAAGGTTGGATTACCTCTTGTTCCACCATTTCTTGTACCATTTGTTCGACTGCAGGTCTTTAGCTGTGGGGTCGCCGATATGCTGGTATGTAGATCGGGTGAGTGTCCGACTTGAGTGGAATATGATGCGTTGTCAACGTTGTTTTACCTTGGGGTTCTCCAGGTGATGCTATGATTCCCTTTAACTTGGCTAGTAATTCTAAAAGATCACGTTTGCCTTGAGGATGATCGACTACTTTCACATGTGGCGCTATTAACTCTACTTTATCTTCAATACGTGGTTTTTCGGTCGACTGCTTTGTAGCAAAGAAGGACATTACCTAAACAACATCCCTTTCTTAAAGTTATATGTCCCCCAGTTGTATTTAGTCTGTGAGACTACCTAATCTGACTATGCTTAAGGTAGACCCAAGCCTTTCACTCGTACACTCTCGCTCAGACATACAACATCTGTCCCTTTACTCACATTTGACAATCGTACTGTGATTCTAGTTAGTTCCTGGCTATGTAACCGTTGTACACCAGTTGACACAACAGGTGTTAAAATCCAATTCTTGCTGCTTTCATCCCGAATGTTTTTTGAGCTACTAGGTGGAGTTTCAGGGAGTGACTCCTTAAATAATTGCTTCTGTGCCAAAGACTCCCCCGCGCCTGTCGAGGAAGTTATTACACGAACACCCGAGGTAAGCAATGGATGTGAAGTTTGCATTGCGTAGTAAGTTTTACAGTTATGCGTTATGGTGTGATTTCTTGGCTCAACATTAATGTTGTTCTGCTTTAGTGTGGAAAGACCGATTAATCCATCCGCTGGCAAAGAGAACGCATTTACTATGTTGAGAAATCCACCAGAAAAATTTTACGGGACTTAGAAAAACGGATTGGCAGTGTTATCATCCCCATTATGTCTAATTGGATTCCTGACACACTGGACAGAAGAATGTCTGTAGGTTTTATTGGCAACGTATTAGGAGGATATCGTCGCTTGAGTTTATTGAACGACGCTAATGAGATAATTTTGGCACAGCTCCCGTATCTATAACTCTGATCAACTGATTGTCATGGGTTGCGCTGGGCCTCCCGCACAACTCATCCCAAATGTTTGTTTAGGTAGAGATAAGGTACCCGGCCAGCCGATAGGGGTCATCTCACGCCTCAAAACCACATTTTAGCCAGTCGGCTCTAGACCTTGCGTTACAGAAGACCTCCTGCTCCGCGGATTAAGAACAGGGGCCATACAGTCCTACCAGTGCTACGAGTCTGTGTGTGCAAATCCCCGATATTGTTGTTAAGTCCAGCGACAAGTTAACACATCCTGTAAAGGAAGTGATCAATGGTGAGGGCCTGTTTGCTACAAGAGCACTCCAGGCCGGCCTAATAGATCTAAACGATTAATTCTCCAGGTTGACAAACTCTCCTTTATAACTTACGGTACTGTGGCGTGAATGTGAGTGACTGACCTATCCATGCAAATTATAAGTCCAGTGTATGGAATTGTGCCAAATAAAGGTAAGTGCAATTATCTGCCCGTATCTGTGGTCCCTCTATTATTATTATTACCAAAGGTAATGACTGATTGGTTATGACAAGTATAACCAATAACTTAGATGGATGTTGGAAGTTAATGGAATTCACTAGATCATCATTTATCAAGTACACAACGCATTGATTGCCGGTAGCAGAGTGAAATTATACGTAGTGATACACCATAATCTCCTGGGTGAGTAACCAGTGTGAAGGTATCTGAGTTAACATAAGAACATAAGAACATAAGAATGGAGGAAACTGCAGCGGGCCTATTGGCCCATACTGGGCAGTTCCGTTTACACCCAACCCCTATTGCTCATATGAGCATCCAACCTATGTTTGAAGCAATTCAGCGTATTCGAGTTAATGATGATATTTGGTAACTTGTTCCATTCATCCACAACTCTGTTTCCAAACCAGTGTTTACCTATTTCACGCCTAAATCTAAATTTGTCCAATTTAAAACCATTGTTACGAGTTCGCTCATGGTTGGATAATTTGAGTACCTTTGTAATGTCCCCTTTGTTTAGCCCTGCCTTCCACTTATACACCTCTATCAGGTCGCCCCTCGGTCTACGTCTCTCAAGGGAGTGCAAATTAAGATGCTTTAACCTGTCTCTATACTCAAGGTTCCGAATGCCCGGGATTAGTCTTGTCATTCTCCTCTGAATTCTTTCCAAGGATTCTATATCCATTCTGTAATACGGTGACCAGAACTGAACTGCGTAATCCAGGTGTGGTCTCACAAGAGCAAGATACAGTTTTAGGATGACCTCGCTAGTCTTGTAACGAACACTCCTTTGTATGAACCCCAGTACTTTGTTAGCCTTGTTACGAGCAAAAACACATTGTTTACTTGGCTTAAGGTTCCTGCTTATCATTACTCCTAAATCCCTCTCGCAGTCGGATTTCTCTATGGCATCGTTGTTCATCTGGTATTTGGTTTCCCTGTTTACATCTCCTATACTGAGTACTTTACATTTGTCAACGTTGAATTTCATCTGCCATTTTTCAGACCATTCGAAAAATTTGTTTCGATCTTCCTGTAGTTTTGCCGAGTCCTCGTCAGATTTGATAACACGTCCTATTTTAGTGTCATCAGCAAATTTACTTATGTTGCTGTCTATGCCGATATCTATGTCGTTTATGTATATGATAAACAATAATGGTCCAAGTACTGAGCCTTGGGGAACTCCACTTGTGACGTTGCTCCAATGGGACTTAGTGCCGTTAATGCTCACTCGCTGTTTCCTGTCCCGTAACCACGCCCTAATCCATTTAAGGATGTCACCTTTGATGCCATGAGCTTCTACCTATCTAATTAGTCTTTCGTGGGGGACTCTGTCGAAGGCTTTGCTAAAGTCGAGATATACCACATCATAATTGTGCCCCTCGTCCACCGATTCGAAGACTGATGAAAAGAATGTTAATAGATTAGTTAGGCAAGAACGTCCGCTTGTGAAGCCATGCTGGGAATCATTGATCAATCAGTGCTTCTCCAGGTGATTTCGAATAGAGTTTGAAATGATTGCTTCCAGTAATTTGCCTACTATTGATGTTAGACTGATTGGGCGGTAGTTAGAGGATAGTGATCTATCCCCTTTCTTGAAAATCGGTATTACATTCGCTATCCTCCTGGATTCTGGTACTACACCTGTTTTTAAGGACATGTTAAACAACTTTGCTAAGGGCATACTGAGCTCTTCCTTACATTCCTTTAATACTCTGGCAAATATTTCATCGGGACCAGGTGACTTATTAGGCTTTAGTTTGTCTATTTGCTTACTAACATCGTCGCTAGTCACTACTATCTCACTTAATTTGTTTTCTTCACTATCTCTGAATAGAGTCGGTGCCTCGGGTATCATGTTTAAATTTTCGGCGGTGAAAACTGTTGAAAAATATTTATTCAAATAATTGCTCATTTCCCCGTCGTTATCAGTGAGCTCGCCGGTATCTGACCATATTGGTCCAATCTTTTCTCGTGTTTTAGTTTGATACATTTGGTAGAATCCTTTGGGGATTGTCTTCGCCTCCCTTGCTATCCTTACCTCATTATCCCTCTTTGCTTTCCTTATCTCGGTTTTAACCCTACTCGCCAATACCCTATAATAGTCCCGGAGGTGAATTTCGCCAAGATTTATCCTTCTACCTATAGCCTTCCTTTGGCCAATGATGTTCTTTAAGTAATTATTTATCCATTTAGGGTCATTGTTGTTTGATCTGAGTTTTTTGTATGGTATGTTCTGCCTTTGTGCATTAAGTAACTCACTATTTAAATTGTCGTGGAACTCGGCAATCTCAGATCTCGTTATCAGGTCTGTGTCATCTGTCAGGTTCACTGCCATGCGCGACACCCCCTCTCTCAGCTGCCTCTTTAAACTGTCAAAGTTTGCCCATCTGAAATCTGGTACTTTAGTGGAATTTTCCTTACGTCTGCCCTGAAAATCTAACTGGAATCGAATTTCTTTGTGATCGCTGTTTGCAAGTTCGTTCCCTACCTCGACATTGCTAATGAGGTTTTCTCTGTTTGACAGAACTAGATCCAGTATATTATTACCCCGTGTGGGTTCGGTTATATGTTGACTTAGGAAACAGTCCTGGATCGTCTCGAGAAAATCCTCTGATTCTGAGTTACCTGTAAGGTCAGTCCAATCTATTTGGCCAAGGTTAAAGTCGCCTACTATACAGACTTTGTTGTGTGTGGAAGCCCTGCGCATTTCATCCCAGATAAGTCGCTCATTGACGCTATCAAGATTGGGGGTCTATATATTACTCCTGTGATTAATTTTTCCCGACCGTCGCTTAATTCTATCCAAATTGTTTCTGTATTCCTCTCAGTTTTTATTTCCTTATTTATTTCACACTTCAGATTATCCCTAACATAGATTGCTACTCCGCCTCCTTTCCTGGTCTGCCTATCGGTATGGAACAGTTTGTAACCCGCAATTTGGTATTCGACTGGTAATTCACGTGTGTCTAGGTTGATTCATGTTTCAGTGAATGCAATTATATCGATTTCTTCGGTACATACCAAGGCCCTAATATCATCCATTTTGTTTCTCATACTTCTACTGTTCGCGTAGTATACGTTTAAGTTAGTAGTGTTCTGAGTCCTCCCCTTGCCGCGTTTAGTTTTAGACTCCCTGTCTAATTTAGTTTTGTCATCATTCCTAACACTATTTCCCTGTAATCTTTCGCCTTGTTTACCCGCTCCCACTGCAGTCTCCTCCACCCCCGTGCCCATATGTTCTCTTAGCAGTTTAAAGACTTCGATATCTTTTGAACTGCCCCCTCTAAAGCCCCAGCCAGGGTTGCTACTCCATCCCTAGACAGGTGCACCCCATCCCTAGCATAAAGGTCCCTTCTGCCATAGAAGTTGTCCCAGTTGTCAATGAATGGGACTGATATTGACTTGCAATATCTGTCAAGACGGTCGTTGACACCAACTGCCCTTGACAACCATTCACTGCCAACTCTCCTTCTAGGCAGGACACGGCATATGATAGGGATCCCTTCCTTAGTCCTAATACGATCTATGGCTGCCTTGAACTTATCAAGAAGTTCCTCGCTCCTACACCGGCCAATATCATTGCCTCCTGCACTGAGGCAGATAATGGGTTTGTTCCCATTACCAGACAAGATATTGTCCATCCTGTCAATTATATCTCCCACCCCAGCTCCTGGCAAACACACCCTCATCCTATTTTTGGTTTTACCATAAAAGGCCCTGTCCATGTACCTTACCTGTGAGTCACCAACAATTAAAGTTTTTATACCTTCCTTGTCATCCCTGTCCCTGACTGTACTAACGTCCAATTCGTCTATCAAGGGACTGAACGGGTTGATACACTTAGCTGTTGTTGTCGTCGTTGTTGTCGTATCCTTCCTGTGCTTCTTTACCACCAGCTTGGTCTTCCCACTAGTCACAATTTTCCACTCGCTTGATTTTTCGTCAGACACTGGCTTTACTCGTCCAGCCTCTCCTTTTAACTTCGCCAGCTCTTTCCTTAATTTCAGGTTCTCCAACGTGGCCCTCTCAATTTCTAACTTGGCCCTCGCCAATTCTTCAATGGACCACCCCAGTTTGATCAACAAACTCTCATACCCAAGACCGCACATAGCACTGGCCATACGGTAAGAAAACCACTTTCTTGCATTTAAAACTTAACACTGATTGTTACCTATCCTCGCTGGTACAGTCAACAACCCCACTTTTTTTAACGTGGCGATTGATGAGCCTATGGTAGAAGCATTGTTTTCTTGCATCATTGACGCTATCCCCAGATCGTGTTGGTGGACGCGCGGCGCATCTTCCCCGAAGGCTGAAGGCTGACTACGTGTCTCCCGTCGGTTTACATGCTCTTGCTTCATGCGCTGTAGGTTCTTGCAATCTTCTGTATTATGGTATGGAGACTCATGTAGTACACACCATTTATTCAGAGTGACTTTATTGTTTGTAGGCATTTTATTTGCTGTGTAGTGTACCTGTGAACTTTTTAATTTATTAGGATTGTTACAGTCACAGTAAAACAAACTAGAAGAGAGAGAGAGAGAGAGGAATAGCAAAAGTAATATAAACTAGACGAGAGAGAGAGAGGGTGAGAGGAGAGACAGAGTGTTGACAACGAACTATGCTGTGTTTAAATGGGCGCGTCGGCCACACTGGTAGCAGCTGTGACTGTCGGAGGGCAGTCTATCGCCTTCTACTGTAGAGACAACATCTTGAACTTTCGTTCAACCAACATCTACAAAGAGGATATCATATTTTGTTCTCGTTGGTCAAACCCTAGACCCTAAAACGTGAGTGTGATTGTGAACAATTAAATCCTCTAAGAACTCTAAATAACTTTAATAAGTGTATCTATGGACTGTATATTGATCATATTATACAAACTGTGTAACATGTGAGTTATACTTAAGAGGTTAATAGGTTATGTACTGTATATTGATCGTACTATTCATACTGTGTGTCCTGATATACCAGCAGTTGTTATATGTGAATTGTTCTTTAACAGGTTTTGACTGAATTATATTCATTGCGTCAACGACAAGGGTCTTATTACCCAGCACAAACCAATAACGCTCCGATGAGCGTTAACAAGGATACTCTGGAACTTTAGGTTCCAGGGAGGATCCTTTCCCTTGATCTTGCAGGGGGCTAGATGGGTTTTTGTCCTTTTGCCCTCCAAACCAACAATTAGCTGTTGCATGTTCCTTAGAATTGCAGATTTGGCAAAAAGAGTCCTTTTTGGGTTTGGTTCCTGTCGTAGTTGTTCCTTAGGACTGGTTATGGGTGCTTCTGACAGAGCCCTTGGAGTAGTTTTTACCGGATCAGAAATTTCCCCCACGTAATCTACAAGCTTACTCCCTCGTTTATACAAGTGATCGTGGGCCCTTCGTGCCCGGTGGCGAGTCCGGTAGTGAAAGTTCGAACACTCTGCTTGGCTAGTGAGCAACCGCCATCCAGCTGACAGCATACAGTGACATCGTTTTCCAGCGTAAATAAATTGGTTAATTAATGCCTTCCTAAAGAACCATCGACATGGGACCAGGTTTGTTCCACTCTACGATTTTTTTGAAAATTTTCCACCAAGTTTGATGAAAAACGATAGTGCCATTTCGGCTGCCCAGAACAGACACACACACAGACACACGGCTGTTCCTATAGTATATTAGATAGATGGTTGTGGTTGTTATAATCATGGTCGTGGTTGCTATAATCATGGTCGTGGTTGTTATAATCATGGTCGTGGTTGTTATAATCATGGTCGTGGTTGTTATAATCATGGTTGTGGTTGATATAATCATGGTCGTGGTTGTTATAATCATGGTCGTGGTTGTTATAATCATGGTCGTGATTGTTATAATCATAGTCGTGGTTGATATAATCATGGTCGTGGTTATTATAATCATGGTCGTGGTTGTTATAATCATGGTTGTGGTTGTTATAATCATGGTTGTGGTTGTTATAATCATGGTCGTGGTTGTTATAATCATGGTCGTGGTTGTTATAATCATAGTCGTGGTTGATATAATCATGGTCGTGGTTATTATAATCATGGTTGTGGTTGTTATAATCATGGTTGTGGTTATTATAATCATGGTTGTGGTTGTTATAATCATGGTCGTGGTTGTTATATTCATAGTCGTGGTTGTTGTAATCATGGTCGTGGTTGTTATAATCATAGTCGTGGTTATTATAATCATGGTCGTGGTTGTTATAATCATGGTCGTGGTTGTCATAATCATAGTCGTGGTTGTTATAATCATGGTCGTGGTTGTCATAATCATGGTCGTGGTTGATATAATTATGGTCGTGCTTGTAATAATCATTGTCGTGGTTGTTATAATTATGGTCCTGGTTGTTATAATCATGGTCCTGGTCGTTATAATCATGGTCGTGGTTGTTATAATCATGGTCGTGGTTGCTGTAATCATGGTCGTGGTTGTTATAATCATTGTCGTGGTTGTTATAATCATGGTCGTGCTTGTTATAATCATTGTCGTGGTTGTTATAATTATGGTCCTGGTTGTTATAATCATGGTCGTTGTTGTTATAATCATGGTCGTGGTTGTTGTAATCATTGTCGTGGTTGTTGTAATCATGGTTGTGGTTGTTATAATCATGGTCGTGCTTGTTATAATCATTGTCGTGGTTGCTATAATTATGGTCCTGGTTGTTATAATCATGGTCGTGGTTGTTATAATCATGGTCTTGGTTGTTGTAATCATGGTCGTGATTGTTACAACAAGGGTCGTACCTGAGACTAACACAGATAGAATATACCCCACACCTTATCTTTAATCTCAATAAACCCAGATTAACCTCACCTAATCAACAGGATTAGAGACCATTAGGATTGTACCACCAATACCGATACATTTCACACTTGATCAATAACAAAACATATAATCACATTTTCAATCGCTAATGTCTTACGGATATCTTATCAAGTTGTGAGTCTTACATGTCTATATAATTATGCTTTATTTTTACAAATATTTACAGTTCGTTGTGTATTGTATTGTATGGTATAGTATTGTATGGTCTTATACTGTAGTGTATCCGGCTGACAGCGTACAGCGAATGACGGTGCTGCAAGTCCGTAGACATGCATAGTTAATTAGGGTGCATCGTTTTCCATCGTAAATAAAATGGTTAATTAATGGCTTCCTAAAGAAACTATCGACATGGGACCAGGTTTGTTCCATTCTTCGAATTTTGTACGATTTTTCCACCAAGTTTGATGAAAAACGACTGCGCCGTTTCGGCTGCACAGACAGACAAACAGACAGACAGACATACATTCGGATAGTCCTATATTATATTAGATTCCTTCTTTCTGGCTGCCTTTCATGTAGTTTCGTGTAGCACCATGATAAACTGTAGGAACTCAATGATCTTGCAGAAATTTTTCCTAGTTATTTTTCCTTCTCCATCAAACCAATTTGAGGATGTCATGTAAGCTTTGTGATCCATCATAGTGTGTCCGGCTAAAGCCTGTGCTTCTTGTGCGTCGTGAACAAACACACTGGTGCTTGTATGCTCTGCCATCTTGAAAATCCAAGTAAGCGCACCTCCTTTTGGTCCTGACCCGAAAAAGGATATGAATTGTTTCCTAAACGTTTAATAGTCAAGTGTTTCCTCATCAAAGGCTGAAGCATACATCAATCTATCTGCCCAACTACCGGTTTTAACGTTGCTTAGGACGTAAGAGATTTTATCCCCAACGTTCGTAACATCTTTGCACTTACGCAGAAATGTTAAGGTATTATAATCTGCATCTTTTGCAATAAATTCTTGTAACCTTGATATTATTTGGAAGTATTTTCACAGTTTGATAGACCGATGAGGTGTGTGGGCTAATAGAACCACCTGTTGCCATTTTTGTTGTATTAGTTAAAGCACTAGCGTTAGTAACAGGTGAAGGTAATGTGTAAGTGTTACCTGACCTAAGTTGTCTTCTGTGTAATTCCTCGAACTGAGAATATATGAAATTTTCACAGCTACTTAAGGAGTCAGTAGGTGTTAACTCTATTTGGTTAATTTGTGGTAATTCTTCACTAGCAGTTGCCACGAACCCCTGTGTCTGTAGATGAGTGACTATCTGGTTCTGAGTCACTAATTTCCTGTTTGAAACCACAAAATCATCCCGTAAAAAATATCTATTGTCTAAGTATTAATATTTCTTGTAATACCTACTATATTTACAGTACCTGCTTTTGTTGTACCATCAAACCCGTTTTATCGGAATTTATCATGTAAATAGATAAGAAACTACGGTTGCAATAAATATATTTGCAAATAGTCTTAATCCTGACAGCTCTGTCCTCTTGTTCAACCTTAATACTGTGCAACCCATGTTGTACTGCTCCCCTTTATACTTATGTTTTTCAATTCCTCTGTAATTTATGTAAATACTTATAATGCATATAAAAAAAGTATATAAATAAGATAAATAAATATTGAAGTGATAACAGTGATAACATTATGAGATGTTCTTATTACCTCCATGCTATTGTACTATTCCAGATGATACTAAATGTTACATAATACTTCCTTGAGATAAATGTATAGTATATATCAGGTGCCTAAAAAAGAGCTCAGGTTCTCAACTGGCTCAGCCATGTTAATGTTGTTATTATTATCCACTCTGTACCTGTGTTTTTCTGGCTAAATTAACTGTTTCAATTCAATTCACCTGCAGCATAACACACACTAAGTTGCCCACTCAAGGAGTAATGGAAAAGTATTTATGATGAGTTCTGGAAATGAAGAGAAAGAGAATTACTTTTTTTTAAAGTATATATACTTTCTGTGAGTTCTCTCTTACTTAATAAATGTGCTTATTTAGTTTTGCTTTTAGGCCGTTGTGCATAAAGTTTATTTTATATTGATTAAGTATGAAGACTTCTGGATGTTCACTTGTGTTTGTGTAGTCTGTAAAATATTGATTGTTTGTGATCTACCCGACCAAAGAAGCCATAGAGTTTCGACGGCAGGTGGTGACGTCAGAAGTCGATGACGTCCTACTCTGGGAAGGATGACGTCAAACGTGTTGCTCATGGCGATCAACCTGAGGGGGGAGGCCTGACCTTTCTTGCAGTGATCAACCTGGGGCTGACCTTTCTTGCAGAGATCAACCTGGGGCTGACCTTTCTTGCAGAGATCAACCTGGGGCTGACCTTTCTTGCAGTGATCAACCTGGGGCTGACCTTTCTTGCAGAGATCAAACTGGGGCTGACCTTTCTTGCACACTGGGGAGACTTAATTTTATAAGCAAGAGGCTGCTTGCTTGTCTGGAACCACGATGACAACCTTCCTAGTACTCCTGTGTTGTAGTGTTGGCTGCTGGTTGGCTGGCTGACTGGCTGGCTGGCTGGCTGCTGGTTGGCTGGCTGGCTGGCTGGCCGTTAGTTGGCTGGGAACTAAGACAACAACACTCGGGTAGGCTCGGCTGATGTCGGCTCTACTCCAGTCACCATAAGCTGTGAGCTGGTGCTGGGGTTTGACTGCTCTGTCAGCAAGTCTTTATATTGTCTTTGTTACTACTGGACTTCGGTGTACACTTATGTAAGTGATTATAACCACTGTCCACTTGTTTTACTTGAAAATGCTTAGTTTGATGATGATTCACTTACTTTATATGTTTCTGACGTAATATAGTTTTTATATTTTTTTACTCATTTACGTATAATTTTATTAATTTGCTGTATATGGATGGGCAAGGTTATTGTTAGTATAATATTGTATTAATGAATTATCATTTATGGATAATGTAATTCATTTACCGGATTCAGACATTACGCAATTAGTGGAGGATTACAACAGTGATTCTGAACACTCATGAAACTCAGTACAGTCTCACGCAGTGCCCCCTACCAGAGCTGGCATTGACACTGGCGTTACAGAAGATTTGCAGGGAACATAAACTCATTTACGGTGATACACTTTCATTGAGAGTAGTGAACAATTAATTAATCAATCATTTGGCGATTTACACCGGACCCAACTTAGGTCAGGTCGTACATACGGCACAACACCTCATTACGGTTCTGTTCCTTCTCTTTCCACACGAAAACCTAGTGTGTCAGAACATCTTCCTTAACCCCCCACATCCACTAATCCTCCAGTGACATCTAAGTAGTCTAACAACCAACTCACCATGGCTACACCTGGCTCAGGCATGTCAATTAAGAATTTTAATATCTTAAAGGTATTACCGCAGAATGACTGCACGGTAGACATTGATTATTATCTTATATAGTTCATTGTGTATTACATTGAAAATTCGTTATATACGCCATTCGCCACCATAATACAATGATTACATCAAAATGCTAGATCAGAAGAAATCCTCCCAATGTCGCCTGTGATGAGTGAAATATTGCATTAGGACCTCAAGCGGTGGACAAAAGTCTGAAGTCTCCTCCACCGCACATAATTTATATAGAAACATATCCAACACTTATTGTTACCTTCATACTGGTTTAAAAAATAAAATGTCTGTAATGACAACTGATTGGTAATTTCTTTAATGACACACGTGTCAAACACTGATTACGGTATGTTATCAATGATCAGTCAACTCAGGGAATTGGTTGTGCTTAGAAAAATCCATATTTAATTTACGGTTCGCCATCCTTACACAACCAGACGTGACATGCATCTCAAATAATGAGACAGATTGTAAGCAGTCATATTATTATTACCGTTATATTTACTTTACTAGTATAGTATAGTAGATTGTTCTAGCAAGCAACAAGTACATGTGACTAAAGAATCACTGCAATTACTTCAAATACTCTCTTGCTCACATTATGGCCAACGTTTAACATGAACAGTATGAATGTTATCTACATAATAGAGATGGGGAAAATAATAGATATAAACTTAAGCTTCAATTCAGTGTTAATAGTTCATCATTCACGGACACCATTACTATTGTAAGTTATGTATATAAGCTACTGTGCCGAGTAGCAACCCTGTATATAAGCTACTGTGCCGAGTAGCAACCCTGTATATAAGCTACTGTGCCTAGTGGCAACCCTGTATATAAGCTACTGTGCCGAGTAGCAACCCTGTATATAAGCTACTGTGCCGAGTAGCATTTATATATATTATCACGTGGCACCACTGCACGTTATGTGGCAACATTGCCCCGAGGCTGCCATATGGCAAGGCAGCCTTAGTCTGAATGTGTGAGTCGTGCATGGCACACGCGAGTCACCACTTGTATTTCTCTCATCCATAATAAACGGACTTCAGTGTTACACAGTGTTTCCCTACCCATCACTGCATTCTTTGGGGGAGACTAGTAACTTTCATGGCGCAGTGAGTAGGATCTGTGGACTTACAAAGTGTGTGAACTATGCCGAGACAGTTACGTCTGCCCGTGATGCGGGTCATGGGCGTCGACTCATAGTGTGTTGTGTTGTGTTGCGCTGTGTTTCGCCGCGATGTGCAGTGTTGCTCCATCACAGTGCGTTTTAGTGACGGTGGCAGTGTTAGTGTCAGTGTATTAGTGTGTGTCTAGAGCTGAGAGTTGAGCATTGGCCTGTTTTTTGTGGTACCCACGGAGCACGCAGGCGTACACCCTTCTCGTGCTACATCCGGGGGACACTGACGGTCTTGCCGGACCACGCTCCGCTCTCTCAGACACACACACGCACGCACGCACGCACTCACTCACGGACAGAATAGTGGACCATATGCGTGATTTCTGCGCTGTTTATGTCATATATATATGGTTCGAGCTGTTGAGGCGCCACTTTATATATTAAACAGTGCAGTCCACGCACACACAAAGATGGGAGGTAAGAAGGGACAACGTCAAGATGGGAGACACGACTCCCCACCACCATCTCCTCCACCGGGCGCAGACTCTCATCCTTCACCTCCAGTGACGGACATTGCCACAGTTCTGAGGTGGATGGACGACTGAGACGAGAGACACAGAGAGATGGAACTTCAGAGGGAGGAGACACGAAGAGAGGAGGAAAAGTTGCGTTTTGAGGCACTATTGGCGACCCTGGCGCTAACCCACCCTCCCTCACTTGCAGGTAGCGCGCTTCAAGGCGCCAGTACACTCCCTCCTCCACCACACCAGCGTCCTCCAGGTACTCTTGCCTCCAAACAAACAGCTCCCAAGGCATCTGTTCAACCCCCACCCGCCCTCTCACCAGACGTCACGTTTCAGCTTTTTCGTGAGTGGAGGCGGCGTTGGACAGATTACTCCACGATGGTGGACCTTGACAGCATGCCTCCAAACAAACAGCTCATCCAACTGCGGATGTGTTTGTCGCTGGAGACCCAGAGAGTTTTGGAGCAAACGTTGCAAGTGCCTCCCGATTCTACATCTTCAGTGACGGAGCACGTTAAGGGCCGGAACAACGATGCTTTGCGTCGCCATGCCTTCACCAGCTGCAAGCAGGCGGAGAACGAATCCTTTGACGACTTTTTTGTACGCTTGAAGAGTTTGTCGGAGGAGATCGACGTCTGCAAGGCGCACAGCCGGGAATGTGAGGAAGCCTGGATCAAGCACGGGATCTTGACAGGTGTCAGGCACGAAGAGTTGATGCAGCGACTCATCCCCCTGGACGCTTCTTCCACACTCCAGGAGGTAGTGACTGAATGTCGGTCATACGAGGCCACCAAGTCCGCCACCTCTGCCTTAGGGGCCCCACCTGCTGTGAGAGCTATCTCACAATACAAGAAGGATAAGAAGGCGGCCAACAACGCAAAGGCTGCCACACGTTCTTCCACGCCTCCGCCTAGTGCTTCCTGTGGCAGCTGTGGAAAGCAGCACAGCCCCAAGACTTGCCCGGCCGCAGATGCAAGTGTCAGGCCTGTGGTCGCTATGGACACTACGACAAGTGCTGCCGCCAACCCAAGCCCAAAAGCCCGAGACGAGGAGGAAAGCAGCGCACTTCCCTCGGGGTGGTTCGCACGCAGCCCCCTCCAGATGGCCCACGCAGCCCCAAGCAGCAGCTGAGTCACATCAGGAGGGTGGACTCGACCACACGCCCCAGGGCTACCCCTTCCCCTACTATCCGCGTCGCCGTCACACAGGGTGATGTGTCGGGTCACATCGAGGTGATACCGGACACCGGCGCCGATACTACAGTGATTGGGTTGAAGCACCTCCAGAAACTGGGCCTCACCAAACGCGGCCTGGGACCACCGCCTCAGCTGCAGTACTACAATGCGGACGGTTCCGAGATGCCGGACGCTGTGGGCTCCTTTCAAGCCGAGATCACCTACGGCGACAGGTCGTGTCACGAATGGATCGACGTGCAGCCTACTCTCGCTACACCCTTGTTGTCGTGGGAGCACTGCAGGGAGTTAGGCGTGGTGCCCAGAGACTTTCCTGAGCAAATCCCAGCTGCTCGTTACACCGCCAGCAGGGTGAGTGAGTCGACGAGCAAAGCGCCTGGCGCTGCCACACAGAGCTGCCCAGAACCCACATCCACTCCCTCCCCGCCTCCACCCAGGTCACGGCTGCTTCCTCTTCATAGAGAGACGTCTCCTTCAGCCGCAAGGGCCTACTTCCTGAAGGAGTACTCAGATGTGCTGGTGACGAAGGAGGCCCTACGGACCGCGCCACTGAAGGCTATGGCGGGTCCGCCTTTGAAGATACACCTGCGGGAAGATGCACAGCCGTTTGCCATACACACTCCCCGGTTGATTCCTCTCGCCTTCAGGGATTCAGTCAAGAAGGAACTGGATTCCATGGTGGCCCAGGGTGTCATCGTACCCGTTGGTGACGACCCATCCCCTTGGAGCCACCCTCTAGTCGCTGTGGCTAAGACTAACGGTGGAGGGTGGATTACTACCGACTTGTCTAAGCTTAACAGCCAGGTGTCTCGTCCCGCCCACCCTTCACCCACACCTTTTGCAGCTATACCGAGTGTGGATCCGAAGGTACAGCACTTCTCGACGATGGACGCCCTCTGTGGTTACTGACAGATCCCACTGAAGAAGGAGGATCAGCCACTGACCACTTTCATCACGCCTTACGGACGCTTCCGCTACTGCCGTGGCCCTATGGGATTCGCTGCTACGGGGGACGCCTTCTGTCTCCGTGGTGACATGGCACTTCAAGGCGTGACCAACTGCGTGAAGGTAGTGGACGACGTCCTCCTCTACGATGAGGACTACTTGACGCATCTTCGCCGCATCGACGAGGTACTGACCAGGTGTAGGACGCACGGCATCACTCTGAATGCCGAGAAGTTCATCTTGGCCGCACCTGCAGTGTCTTTCTGCGGCTACCGACTCTCAAGGGATGGCATTGCTGCGGACCCGGAGAAAGTTTGCGCCATAGCGGACTTTGCGAAACCTGCCATCCTTACGGAACTCAGGTCTTTCATGGGCCTGGTGAACCAGCTGCCAGAATTTTCCCCTGACGTCTCCGCCGCTGCCGGGCCTCTCCGCCCCTTGATGAGCCCCAAGAGGACATTCACGTGGACCCCTGACCACGACCTCGCCTTTCATAAGGTGAAGGAGGCCCTGTCAAGTCCACCTATCCTCGCTACTTTCGACCCAGCGCTCCCCACCGTCCTCCAGACAGACGCCTCTCGCCTGTACGGGGTTGGTTACGCCCTTCTCCAGGATCACGGTGGAGGAAAGTACCGGCTCGTACAGTGTGGCTCTCGCTTCCTCACCGATGCTGAGTCTCGCGACGCTACCATCGAGCTGGAGCTGCTGGCAGTGGTTTGGGCCATATCGAAGTGCAAGTTCTACTTGATTGGTCTACAGCACTTCGACCTCATCACAGACCACAGGCCCTTGGTCCCCATTCTTAACCACTATTCGCTGGACGCCATCGAGAATCCCCGCCTCAAGCGCCTGAAGGAGAAGATTTTGGCCTTCGTCTTCACCGCGGCTTGGGGCGCAGGTAAGGAGTTGTGCATCCCGGATGCCCTTTCCCGCTCCCCAGTCAGCCGCCCTACACCTGAAGACGAGATGCTCAGCACCGAGGCTGGTTTCTCCGTCAGCAACATCGTCACCTTGGAGGCCGTACAGTCCCTCGCCAGCACCCAGGCCTCAGTGTCGCCACCCGACAGCGATCTGGCCCTTGAGGAACTACGGACCGTGGCACGCGACGATCCCTCCTACACTCAGCTCTTGGAGAGTGTGAGGACTGGGTTCCCTCGCGACCGTTTTGACCTCCACAACGCTCTACGCCCGTATTGGAAGATACTTGAGGACCTCTACACAGATGGGGACCTCGTCCTGTACGGTGCCCGTGTGGTCGCCCCTGCAGCTCTCCGTCGTCGCGTTCTGACCTGCTTACACGACAGCCATCGTGGAGCAGAGGCCACCAAGCGCCGCGCAAGGCAGGCTGTGTACTGGCCCGGCATTGACGCGGATATCATCAATACGGTCCGTGCCTGTGAGCCGTGCCAGATCATGCAGCCCAGTCAACAGCAAGAGCCCTTCTTGTGCGACGACGAACCCACCAGGCCCTTCGAGTCCGTGTCGGCTGATTTCTTCAGCACAGCTGGGAAACATTTCCTAGTTGTCGCCGACCGACTCTCTGGCTGGCCTGTGGTGGTAATCTGTGGCCCGGACACGACGTCCTCGGCCACCATTCGCCACTTCCGGCACCTCTTTCGTGACCTGGACGTCCCCGTACGTCTGCCGACGGACGGTGGGCCACAGTTCACCAGCCGGGACTTCACAGGATTCCTGGAGCGTTGGGGAGTCCGCCACATCGTGTCAACACCCCACTACTCACAGTCAAACGGCCATGCTGAGGCTGCGGTCAAGACAGTCAAGCACCTCATCCTCAAGGTGGCCCCTTCAGGCAACATAGACTGTGAGGCGTTTGACAAAGGACTCCTGGAGTTACATAATACTCCCACCCACACAGGACGCTCCCCTGCCCAGATCCTGTATGGTCACCCTCTCCGCTCTTGCGTTCCTGCACACGCCAAGTCCTTTGCGAAGGAGTGGCAGACCAGAGCCGAGAGCTGCGACCGCCACGCCGCTTCACTTGCCCAGGACGCCAAGGCTCGGTATGACGACCGTGCCCGCCCTCTTCAACCACTGGAGATTGGTGCCCTTGCCCGCGTCCAGGACCCGACGACGACACGTTGGGACAAGGTGGGCATAGTGATGGGCGTCGGCCGGTCGCGGGACTACAAGGTCAGGATGCCGAGCGGCCGTGTCTGGTGGAGGAACCGCCGCTTCCTCCGGCCAGTCCCACCCCCTGCTGCTGGCCCCCTGACCGAGGACGAGTCACCTACACCTCACGAGGATCCGCCCCACAGTGCACCTCGATGCTCGGAGCGATTTAGGACGAAGAAGTCCGCTCAAGACAAAGACTATGAGCGTGAGGGGGGAGGGAGATGTAGGTTATGTATATAAGCTACTGTGCCGAGTAGCAACCCTGTATATAAGCCACTGTGCCGAGTAGCATTTATATTTATTATCACGTGGCAACACTGCACGTTATGTGGCAACATTGCCCCGAGGCTGCCATATGGCAAGGCAGCCTTAGTCTGAATGTGTGAGCCGTGCATGGCACACGCGAGTCACCACTTGTATTTCTCTCATCCATAATAAACGGACTTCAGTGTTACACAGTGTTTCCCTACCCATCACTGCATTCTTTGGGGGACACTAGTAACTTTCAACTATAGGTAGAGGGCCACCTGCTTTCACTTCCTTCCCTGCCGCCCCTCCTCCCATTCCACATTCTCTTTACGTCACTTCACCTCGCTATAACATGGTCCACTAGTCAAAATATACGATCTAATAAGAGTATATTTAGTACATTTCTTATTTAACATATAAACATTCCACAAATCTTTTACATTTATATATTTTTTTTAATATTTTGAACTATTGCGAGCTTCCTATAACCAAATACAGTCCTGCCACACTGCACAAAACCTGACAAGCCCCAGTAAACGCATATGTTGCCCCTTGAGAGTCACTGTTGGCCTCCACGTGCCCAGGTGGGATGGTCAAAGTATTACACTATAAGTGTGTCAAATGAGGAGTGACTGATCCACATGTATTTTAAGGTTTTTGAAATATGTAGTTAAATTAAACACGATTTTTCATATAGTTTCGAGAAAGATGGAAAAAAAAAAGATATAGATGGGGTGTGGTGGAATCATCGTGGTCTGGCCACAAGCGCTGTAAACGACATGTGGATTCACTCGGTGGTTTGGAAGTGTTTAATTCCATTCATACTTTCGTAACTACAACCTATGGTAATTTTTTCTTCGTGTTCATATATAATGACCATAATGCAGAGTATAAAATGCCATATACAATATTTATACATAATATCATCTATACAGCCGTACTATGACTGTGAGTGTTGGTGCGTGTGTTGCCTCGTGATAGTTAGAGTGGGCCCCCATCCAGAAAGAACACTGTACTAACCTCCAGCACCGACCCAGGTGGGCTAGAGAATATGGTTTCCGAGTGTACCTGAATCCGCTCCAGTGTTGGTCAAGTCTTGTCTTGAAAGAGCTCACACTCTTTGCCGTCACAACACTTTCTGGTAGATTGTTCCAAGAGTTCACAACCCTCACTTCGAAAAAGTTTGCCCTCACAATTTTCTGGACTTGTAGCTTCTTCAATCTTGAGCTGTGACCCCTTGTGGGGCGAGCTTCCGCCAGCTCCAGGTAAGGACACTCGACTGAGTAGTGCCCCTTGAGATGCTTATACGCCTCAATTAGGTCATCCCTTGCCTGTCTGTAGTATAAGCTAGGCAAGTTCTGGCGCTTCAATCTCTCAGGGTAGCTGAGGTGCCGAAGTGCAAGCACCAGTCTGGTGGCCCTCCTTTGAACATTTTCAACCAACTGACAGTCCTATTTACATAAACTATGGTTTATGGCTGTAACATTCTTTATATATTGTTGAAGGAAATATTTACTAAATATAGCACAGTAGTCTACTTTTTGATTCATGATTATACATACAATCAACATTAAATTAACTATAAAGAATACATCAATGTATTCTATAAATAATTCATATTCACATTCTTATTATCATTATAATTACCAAATCTGTTAATGCCTAGTACAGTCAACCAAGATATTTCTGCTACATTGAATCATTTTTATTATGTACAAATTTATTTAGTAATGTAATGTTTATAACATTATTTTCATAATTTGATTTTGCAATTGAGGCAATGCAAACTAAATACATAAATCAGCCTCTGGTCTCATTTACATAGTCAAATAGACTGCATGTAAGGGCAACATCTTTCCTGACTGTACATACCTACCTACATGACCTTTGGGGAAAATTATGTGACAACAAGCTCATTAGACAGAACAAGTAATATACTGTTAATAATATCGGTACTAACATTTTATTTAAAATTGTAAGATCAATTATCAAATTAATGGAAGCCTTTTTAAGGGTGATTATACTGTAGCATTTTATATGAGGTACAATTAAAAGTGACATAGGCCACAACAGGGAACTAAATTAAAATACTACTCCATCTCTGAACACAAGGTAACATAATGATTTTCATTTGTGAATGTAGAATATAAGTTACAATTAGGATACAATAATTATATTTTAATAATAGATTATTACTCTTTAAATGTTTGATTATGATTATTACTATAATTAAATTTTTATTAGATTAAGATTATATAATTATCAGAAAAATATGATTTGATTATGATTACCTAATCATTGTCATCATTTGATTACTATTCATAATCAACCCCGTGTCTGGTGTTCATACTCAATGAAAACAGATACCAGTACTTACTTAAACCCATGTTATATCTTTGAAACCATTTACATACGTTTGGAATTTGATATATTACATATGAATCTATCCAACGCATCGCTGTTTGTGAGCTACCGAAAGCTAACAATGGCATAACAACGAAAAACATGCGCTGAATTATATTCTTAATTTAACTACTCTAAATTAATGAATTCAGATATATGATCATCTCTACCCTTACTACACAAGAAGATTGGCATGTCCAAGTCTTACCTTTGATGAAATCCAGTCCAGAAAAAGAGAAATGAGAATAAAAACAGACCGATAAGTTCCTCCACTCTCTTACAAGTTTGGTCGACTGGAGCTGTCGGCCTTCACATATGACATCATCATCAGATTTGCGAGGGAGACCCAGGCCTTCTCTATCTAGGTGGCCTTGACTGGACAGCAGTACCAAAGCAAAGTAACACTTCTATTTCAGATTCGTTAATAGCGGCACTCAACAAAGCAAAGGTGTTGTCTGTTTCTGTGAGACTGGGTACCAACGCACTTTTCCTAGGTATAGATACGGGTGCGCGTGCAAATGTACTCTCATTAGCGTCCTATTAAGAACTACAGCGACGATCTCTCACCGAGAATTTCAACTTCTACCCACTAACACCGATCTTTCAAGAGTTTCCGGTGCCCAATTAGACATTACGGTAGTGGTAACCAACCTCTATGCTTTTCTAGATGTAATAAACCATTTCCAGCAGAGTTTTACATAGTCAAATACTTCAACTTACCAGCTGAAGGAATAATTGGTCTTCCAAAGCTTAAACGCAACATGATAGATGTCCAACCAAGTCGACATACTATCACTGTAGATGGGCATTACCTATCGTACCATGCACAATTTTGTTCCATTGGTCACCGCTAGGGTAAATCTTTTAACCAACTCTCCTACTACGAGGAAGATAGATCCCCAGTCCCAGTGCGTCCCAGATCATACCCACTCATTTACCCAGCGTGATCACAGCAGCAAAAGCTGAATGCTAGTACTGAAGGTTCCAAGTGTTCCCTGAAGAAGGCAGTGATGGGTAGGGAAAAACCGGGTAACACTGAAGTTCATTTATTAACGGATAGGAGTAGTGACTAGCGTGTGCCATGCACGACCCAGGGAATCAGTGAGGCTGCATTGCCATATGACAGCCTCGAGGCAATGTTGCCACATAACACGTGCAGTGTTGCCACGTAATTACATATATAAATGCTACTCGGCACAGTAGCTTATATACAAGGTTGCTACTCGGCATAGTAGCTTAGATACATAACCTACAAGTACCTGCAGTTTTAGCAGGTACTCTGCATTTTCAGAATGAGGAAATAACCAGAGCCGTTATTTGCTTACCTGACGTTTACACTAGGACCGACATAGTCTGTTTTACGGAAACTTACAGGGTTAAAGGTCTTTCATGTGAATCTACACTGAGTACGATTCGTTCTCGTGGCTTAACAGATGTCCTCGTTCTCAACTGAACAGGCACTCCAAGAATATTGAAAGAAGGATATTGCTTGTGTGATTATTTAGTTTACCATACCAGTGTTGCTTTACAGCCTACACAATTCCCAATTAGTAATGTTCCATATACGCGTACACAAACCAGACAGGTGAATATAGATAAAATTGCACCGCATTTTAAGGTAATTGATCACCTTCAAGGCAAGAGTAGGCTCCTCGAGTTGCTTGCCAACTACAGAAAGATTGTAGCTTTACCAGGAGAACTGCTAGGTCAGACGAGTTTAACTTCACATCACATATCTTTAAAACCTGACACAAACTCGATTTACATACCAGCTTACAGACTACCGCATAGCCAGCATGCTGTAGCACAAGACAAGGTTCAACATATGCTGGAACAGGAAGTTATTACACATTCTATGTCCCCTTTCAATAGCCCACTATTTTTAGTCCCTAAGAAGGATGGAGGTTGGCGCCCAGTCATTGATTTTCGGCGAGTCAATGAAGAAAGTATCCCAGTGCCTGTTCTGAGCGATATATTTCAATTTATAGGCAAGGATAATGCTGTCTTTAGTAACCTTAATCTTCTTAGCGGATATTGGCAGATTCCTCTTGACAAGAAATCTCGTGAAATTACTGCTTTTAGCACTCTTTTGGGCCAATTTTAATTCTTATATATGCCTTTCGGCCTTCAAAATGCGCCACTGACTTTTCAAAGGATGATTGACACTTTATTTGGTGATTTAATAGGCAACAGAGTGTGTGCCTATTTAGATGATCTCATCGTAGTCAGTAAAGATGTAGACAGTCATCTTGCCAAACTCCATTAAGTTTTTCGGAAACTTATTTATTACAGCGGGACTTGAAGTTAAACTTTCTAAATATGAATTTTTAAAATCAAGAATATAATGGACGAGTTGTCGGTCGGAATTTTTTCATAAGATGGCAGGTCAATGGCTATATAAAATACTTAAATTCACTATGGTAATGATATTCTTAAATAAATTAGGACAAAAAGTGTAAAAAAAAAAATAAGGGTTAAAGTAGCTAAAAAGTCACGCGACTGCAAAAAGCTCTGTGATTGGTTGTGACGTCACAGGTTGGCTTGAGCCACCGAGCGGGAGCCTGGAGGCAGCTAGCTGTGGTGTACAGTATGTGTTGTTACTAGCAGAAACACAGGACTTGTGGCCATATACAATGTTGATATAGTACACAAGCATACCTTATTTTTAGGTTAAAATAAATTACTGCTCAAGTATCATCATCGTGTGTATTTACTTGCTGGCTGCCAAAATGATGCAAAAGACCGATAACTTCAACATGGAAGTTTTCATCACTGTTCTCTATTTCATGTCTGGAAAATGTAAGTTTTCATTTAATGTTGTGGAAGGACTAGGGACGACCATGGCCAAGGGATGGGCTGGAGATGATCAGATTACATGTAATTTAACGTGCTTCATAGCTGGATGGCGGAGTTCTTGATAATACTATACAATCATAAACACATCTACTCTTGGTAAATTTCTTTCATCTGCCTTGATGAACCCTGGAAGTAGTTGTCCAACCTTCTCGGCTGATCGGCTCTGTAAATAAATGTTATTAGATAATTAATTGTGCTTTACTGTGCAACACAGTAATACTATATTGATATATAAATATTACTATTCACATTAACTAATTCAATGGATATTAGCTGCCCATACTACAAATTTCATTATAGAAACATTCCAAACAATATTGGTATTATTTTGGTTTTGGTCATCTGGAGAACCTTAAGATTCTAACTATGGGATTAAGTACTTTAAACAATAAGGCACATTATCTCTACGAGATTTCTGTCGCAAAATTTTTTTTCGATCTCATAAGAAAATACAGGTCATATGTTAGGTTAGTTTAGAGTATGCTAAGTTATAAGCTTAGCTTAACATACACCGGTAAGGGAGGGGGGGGGGGGGTAACTCAAAACTTGTGATTTCCGATAGAAATGAAGGTCTAAATCGTTCATAACATCACAAACCATCAGAAAAAACAGTCTGCATGTTTAAGTACAGGTGTAAGGGCGGTAACGAGCAGGATGATTGTTCGCCGTCCACTTGCTTGTTCGCGTTCCCCACTTGGGGGAATAGACGGAGGTGAGAACGTCACTGCTGCCTCCCACACAGGTCAGATACTACCCTGCCGTCAGTACAGCTACACTACCTCGCTGTTCGTTCAAATTCAGGTTGTGATCTCATCATAGGTCGTGGACCGTTTCCCCAGACCTTCACAAATCGACTGTCAATCTCCGGACACCTACCCCAATCACTACCTCGGCTGCCACGTCATCGCCAGTTCCTCCACACCCTCTGTGCACCTGGCCATTTCTCCTACGTAGCAAGACATCGCCCACCATCCCCCAAGTGAAGAAGCTGACTTGACCCCTTCCCCCCCAGAGCGGATCACTGCTTTCCAGAACCTTCCCCAGGGCCGCCGTCGTAGGAAATATCTGTTCATTGTTTGATTCCTTTAATTGTTTGACTCTCGTAATTGTTTGATTCTCTTAATTATTTGATTCCCTTAATTGTTTGATTTTCATAATTGTTTGACTCTCGTAATTGTTATTTGATGTTTGTTTGAGTGGTGTCAGAGTTTTGTATTATTTTTATAGTAAAGAGATGTCAATCTCGAACTGTTGTTTGTTATCCCTGGGAAAACCATGGTCCTTGACTTTTCTTTTATAAGATAATGATTAGGCTGGCAAGGGATTTCTATCCTTAAGTCCCTGTAAAGGCCTGGGACTTAAGGATAGAAATCCCTTACCAGGCTAATCAGGATCTTAATATAGGAAAGTCAAGGACCATGGTTTTCCGAGGAATAACAAACAACCGTTAGAGATTGGCATCTCTTTACTATAAAAATATAACACAAAACTCTGACACCACTCAACAAACATCAAATAATTACGGGAGTCAAACAATTAAAGGAAGCAAACACCTAAAGGAATCAAACAAATAATGGGAGTCAGCAATTAATGGATTCAAACAATTATAGAATCAAACCATGAACAAATATTTCCTACGGCAGTGGCCCTGGGGGAAGGTTCTGGAACACGGTGATGCACACTCAGGATAGGGAAGCGTCCACTTCAATTTAAACTCAGCGACGTCTTGAAAAGGCAGGAGAACACCGGGGCACCGACGGAATGTGATGAACTGATGGTCGTGGTATGCGGTAGATGACCAGAGAGTTGGCAGTTGATGGGTGAAGGTCTGGGAACACAGCCCACGAGTCCAGGACCTATGATGAGATCACAGCCAGAATTTGACGGACAGCAGGGTAGCTAGGTACTGACGGTATGGCGGCTGGGTTGAATCTGCCGGTGGCGGAGATAGTTGCTGCCGTTCTCACCTCCGTCCAACCACCCCAAGTGTCGTCTGCACCAGCAAACGAGCGAGTTAGCAGCGGTAACTAGCCGGAGGATCGTTTCCGCCCTTACAGTCCCAGGCCTTTACAAGTGACGACCTTGCCAGGATTGTCTCTGACCTTGGTGCCTGAGGGCTAACATTCGTTCCCATGTTTGTTGTAAGTCATCATGTGAGCGCCTCTTGCTGTCTGTGGCCCGGAAGTAAGTGTCGTTCGATGCTTATCCCTTCCTTCTGTTGTGCTAATTTTGTTGCTCTCCCTTGTACTAGGGAAGTTAATTAGTGTTGGTTAGGGTGCACTGTAGATGCTGTCTTAGCATTTTGTTGTTGTTGTTTCACCTTGTGCGGTTTCTTTTCCCTGAGGTGATTCAACTGGATTGGGTGTGAAACAAGGTTTCCTCCAGCCGGATAAAATCATTTACTGGTTTGATTGAGCCACTAGGTCTTTACTTTTGGCTAGTTGCCGGGTAAGTTGTTAATTTGTCACTTTTGCTCTTGGCCTTTCGTATCATTATGTCTAGTTTTGAGGAATTGAAAGGTTAAGCGGTGGCCCTGGGTCTGACAGGTACTGAGGTTGGTCGGTATGTGATCACCCAACAGACTGCCGCGAGAGCTGAATGCAACACAGAGAGAGAGAGAGAGAGAGAGAGAGGCACGTAAGAGAGAGAGGAATGTCAGAAAGAGAGCGAGAGAGAAGAATGTAACATCGAGAGAGAGAGAGAGAGGAACTTAACAACGAGAGAGATGAACGTAATAGAGAGAGAGTTCGAATTAGCTAAGTTGCAGGCAGAAAAGGACCTTGAACTAGCTATGATTAATGCTTCAAGTAAACCAGAATCCTCTGGCCCTACACAAGATAATGTGGTAAAACCCAGCTTGCCTGTGAATCGTGAAGAAGACATAGTCTCCTACCTTGTTAGGTTTGAACGGGTAGCTGAGCTGCTTGGTGTGGACCAAGATAGCTATGCTGTAAGGTTGGATAGCCTAAGGAGTGGTAAACCGGTAGAGATCTATACGTCCCTGTCTGCCAACATCACTACAGATTACTCTTTGTTGAAGCAAGCTCTTTTGCGAGGATTTAACAATATTTCTGATGGTTATCGTGTTGATTTCCGCAGAACGAAGATTAGAGCAGGAGAAACGTACCAGCAGTTTTCGATCCACCTGGGTCGTTTGTTTCATCAATGGCTAGAGGCGTCACAAGTTGAGGATACCTTCCGAGTCTCTCACTAACTTCATGATATTAGATCAGTTTTTTTCTTCTCTACCTCCAGACTTCAGAATTTTCATCAAGGAACACCGGCCAGCGACGCTTGGAGAAGCTGTACAACTTGCTGGGCGTCTGCTCGCAACGCCTACCCCAAGTCTTCCCCTCCTGTAGTGAAGAACACGAAGCCTCCGTCCTCCAAGGAACCGTTTACAGGAGTAGAGAAGAGTAGTTCACCTGCCGTGCGGTGCCACAACTGCGGAGAAGGGCACATTCGTTCTCGCTGTCCCGGGAATCCCCGCGCCTTCAAATCTACAGACACTCAACAGCCCAGTTACAAGGTCGGATTCTGTTTGGAAAACAGGAGCTGGCCCCGTTATTGTGTCAGCGGAACAATAAATGGGTCTTGGGCATCTACTTTCATCAGGGACACCGGTTGCTCGTGCATTATTGTCTTTGAGGAAGCCCTGCCTGACGCTGACATCTCCAGCTGCTCGAAGGTTAGTGTCGCCGATTGTTTATGTCGTGTTGACCAGTTCCTTGTTGTTAGGTGCTACCTGCGTTGCCCCTATTTCACTGGTTGGTCTAATGTGGTAAGAGCTCCCATTAAATTCGCTAGTGTTCTCATCGGTAATGTTCCGGAGTTCGTGACCCTAACGACCCGGAACCTTTAAAACTCTCCTCGCCACCTGTCGACTGTTGCCTCGCCACCCTCACACGCCATCTCACCTCCAGCAAAGGTCCAAGCTGTGGAGACACGGTCGGCGAAGGTGAAACGAATGCATCCCTTGATTCTGCCGAATTTGTTGCCATTGACTGTGACGCCCAAGGCGTTCACCAAGCTTCAAGCCTCGTGTACCACTCTGTGCTGGTGAGGTGACTTCTGGGGAGGAGGATCGAGGTTAGAGATGGGTCTGTTTACAAGTTTGTTTCTATTAATGGTCTGTTACACCGGTCTTGTATGTCATCCAAGCGACCAGCCAAAGTAGGTCGGTTTTTACTTGTTGTCCCTGCTGATTGTCGTAGTAGGGTGTGTCATAGGAGGGAAGATCAGCTAAAACTAATGGCCCATCACTTTTTTGGTAGATTTTAGTGTATATAAACAGAAAATAATTTCAGTTTCAATATTTTGCAACCTTTTGCCTGGTAAATTTTAGCGTGAAATTTATCGAAAATCTAACGTACAGCTGCATTAGTGCATTACAATTAAATAGTGAGCATTGCTTTCTGACTTCATTCTTTAACAACCCAACTAACAATATTTTTTTCTGTTTCAGATTCTGATGCATTTATAAGTTGATAATATTTGCGATGGCTGTTTGTGTCAGGACGAGGAACCAAAAATCCAGCCATCTCAGTCACTATCTTGGGTCTGGGAGAGAGCTCCTTAAGTCGGAGTTGCCTACATTGAGAGATGCTTTGAGATACGGTGTTTTAATCAGGCAAATCGGTGAAAAGAACCAAAGAACTTACACAAACAAAGACATTGCCAGTGATATGACCAAAGCGGTCTTGGCACAGTACACTCTGGCTAACGCTCAGTTCAAGCCTCCAGTCATAACAAGTCAGAAGAAGATTAGTGAGAGACTGCTAGCCAGTTGGGAAAAGGCAAGAGATATCTCTCTTGGGAGAGGAAAACTTGCAGTTAAGGACAGCTTTGCCAAGCAACTGGACCAGTTATTTGACATAATTACTTGCAATGTGCCCAATTATTCTCTGGCCTGAGTTTGGATGAGATCGTGACTGTAAATCCGAGGCCCACATCTCCTGTATTTGCAAGCGTGAACTGAAGATTCCTGTGATCGAACTGGCATTTGTCAAAGCACAGAGAGAGAAGACTAGCAGTATAGGGGCTCTCATGATTTCTAGCCAAGATATTCCGGAGTCCAAGAGACAGGAGGCTGCCACAGAGAGACAGAAGAGGAGAAGAGTTGCCGAGGAAAAGAGACTTGAGAAGGCCCAGGGTGAAGTAAAAAAGGCCGATGATTGGAGTCAAGCTGATTCAGAGTATAATGACTTCCCTATGGCTGATCTGAGTGCTGACCAGGAGAATGGTGACTTTGTCCCTAACCCAGAAAATAATGATCCCAAACCTTCCAGGCATAACATTCGAAATAGGAAAGATATCCCGAGCATAGCTCTGGCCAGGATGCGACACCACACTGGTCTCAGAGAAACTGCAGAGATAGCAACAGCTGCCTGGATTGACGGTGGTTTGATAACACCTGATGATGTTCACCTGGTGATAGATCATAACAAAGTAAGGAGAGCTCAGGAGAAACTTGTCAGTAACCTAGAAGAGGAGTTTGATAAGGGGATAAGAGAAAATGGAATCAATTGTTTGTTCTTTGATGGGAGAAGGGATGACACTAAAGTGTTCATGAACGTTGGAGATTCTGACAAGCTGTTCCCTGCCATGGTGAAGGAGGAACACTACTCCTGCTGCAGTGAACCAGGAGGAAAGTATTTGTGGCATTTCACTCCAGAGAAAGATGACATCAGGAAACCAGCTGAGATAGTGGCAGATAACATTGTGAACTGGCTCAGAGAGAGGAACGTAGACCAGACCCTGCAGGCCATTGGAGGGGACAGCACCAACACGAACACAGGGTGGCAAGGGGGGGTCATACAGTAGATAGAGCGGAAGATTGGGAGGAAGCTGGTCTGGATTGTTTGTGACCTCCACACCAACGAGTTGCCACTCAGACATCTGATCCAGGAGCTGGATGGCAAGACTCTTTCAAACAACAGATGGTCTGGTCCTCTTGGCAAGATGCTGGACTCTGCCACTGAGTTAGAAATAAATCCGAGCTTTGAAAAAATCACAGTTGGCCCTCCACTCGTTGAGCTTGCACATACTGTCATTGACGACCTGAGTACTGACCAGTACTATGGTTACATGATTTGCAGTGCCATCAAAACTGGGGTCATGCCTGATAGACTTGCTTACCTGCAGATAGGTCCAGTCTCACATTCTAGGTGGCTCACAACGGCACTCAGGTTCTGCAGAATTTGGGTCACTCATCATAAACTGAAAGGGAACCAGCTTCAAAACCTGAGACTTATTGTCCAATTCATCGTGAGTGTCTACTTGCCAAATTGGTTCAACACCAAGGTCAAGTCATCGTTCTCCGAAGGTCCGAGGCATGTTCTCTTCCAGCTTGAGCTCCTGAGGAGTCAGCCAAGGAAGGTTGTTCAGATTGTGGAGCAGACTGTGAGGAGATCTTCCTGGTATGCTCATCCCGAGGCAGTTCTGCAGACAATGCTCTGCAGTAAGGATGAGGAGGAGAGAAGAGTGGCAGTCAAAAAGATCTTGGATATGAGACTTATGAGAGGATCTGGGCATGACGAATCAGTTGGTGACGATTCCTTCAGGGTCAGGAAGACTCCTGAAGTCAATCTAGGTGCCAAGACCCTCACTGATATCATAGATCTGGATAACATCCAGGCTGGCAGTGAGCCCCCTCTTACCTGCAGCCTCACCAATGTTCAAGTCAGAGCTTTCCTGGACAACCCCATGCATGTCCCTGCCTGGCCCTCGCACACCCAGAGTATAGAGTGTTGTGTACAGCAAGTGAGCGAGGCCAGCAGTCACGTGTACAGCCAGGAGAGGAGGGAAGGCTACATCCGAGCTCAGGTGGTCAGCAGGGAGGTGATCAGTAGAAACAGAAGCAAGAAAGACATGTTCTCTATGGTGTGCAGCAACACCGGGTCGTAGTAGTAAAACCGGTTTTTGTATTTGATGATTTTGTTTTCTAAAGGAATATTAAATTTAATAAATGTGTCAAGATCATTCGTTTCACTATTCTGGATCATTTTCATCCTAATAAATTAACCTGATACATTTACTTTACTTTAAATAGGCTATTTAGTGGTGTTGGTAAAAGGGTGGGAATACTGAATTTTCATAAGATTTCAAGTTAAAATTTACCTAGCAAAAAATTAAAACTTTTCAAATCTGAAGATATCATATGATTCTGCACATAGAACTACATCATTAATACCATGGGCCGATTTTTCAAACTCAAACAAAAAAAATTCGCCTCCGTATGACACACCCTATTGTCGTAGTAATATTCTCTCTATAGCTCACAAGAGCCCTCTAGCAAGACACTGTTCTCGTAGGAAAACTTGTAGGAAGGTTGCTGATTTGTTTTACTGGCCAGGTATGGGAGCGGATATTAGAGCTTTTTGTAGGAGTTGTGATCAGTGCCCACGTATGTCCGCCAACAGAGTCCGTCCTGTTCCACTTGAACCCTTACCCATCATTACAGAGTCATTTTCTCGGGTAGCCATAGATTTTGTTGGACAGTTCTCACCCCCTTCTTCTAAGAAGCCTAAATTATATCAAGCTAATTTGTTAAGGAAATATAATTGCAGTACCCACATTGCTCGTGTCTTGGACGACGTTCCCAAGCTGGAGTCGAGGCACTACCCTGCAAGAGTTCCTGTGAAGTTCAGGCGCTAGACTCGGATGATCTCGGTTGTCAGTTACTGATAACTCCTGACGGGATAGAAGAATCCTCTACGACTGGAAATAGGCCCAAACTTTAACCTGGACTGAAGTGGATCCCACGTGCAGTTCCTTGATATGGCCTTACGTTTTGGACATCAAGTTACCACCTATTCTTTTAATGTGACCCTTTCTTTATTTTGCTAAGTGTATTTAAACATTTGTTGTAGGGTAATTATGCTTTGTGTACTAATCTTAAGTTTTAATCTACCTTGCAGTAGATTTTTGTTGGGGGAGCTGTGTAAGGGCGGTAACGAGCAGGATGATTGTTCGCCGCCTGCTTGCTTGTTCGCTTCCCCTACGTTGGGGGGGGGGGGGGGGTAGCCGGAGGTTAGAACGTCACTGCTGCCTCGTACACAGGTCAGATACTACCCAGCCATCAGTACAGCTACACTACCCCGCTGTTTGTTCAAATTCTGGTTATCTCATCGTAGGTCCTGGATTCGTAGGCTGTTTCCCCAGGCCTTCACAAATCAACTGTCAATCTCCGGACACCTATCCCAACCACTACCTCGGCTGCCACGTCATCACCAGTTCCTCCACACCCTCTGTGCACCTGGCCATTTCTCCTATGTAGCAAGATATCGCCTACCATCTCAAGTGAAGAAGCCGACTTGACACCCCACCCCCCCCCCCCCCCCCCCGAGCCGATCACTGCTTTCCAGAACCTTCCCCAGGGCCGCCGTCGTAGGAAATATCTGTTCATTGTTTGATTCCTAGACTGTCTGATACACAGAATAGGTAACACTTTTAAGTTCAGTATTTATAGAAAACCAACTAATGTGTGTTCATACATTCATTATTATTCTGCCCACCATAATAAAGTCAAACAGTCAGTATTTTCAACAATGTTTTTACGTGCCTTGAGAATTTGCAGTCCGGAATTCATTGATGAGGAATACAAATATATATATATATATATAATATTGGCTCAAACCTTAAATACCCAAGATCTTTCATAGACAAATGCCTAAACATTACTAAGAAAACTTTTTATAGAACTGATCCCAAGCCCACCCATGACCATAAGAATATCTTAATATTACTATTTCACAAAAAATTCTCACACATTCCTTCACAATTAAAAACCTGGAACGTCAATGTGGCATTTAAAAACTCATGCACTGTGAAACAAATGTTAATCAAGAACTCCCCCAACAACACAATTGGTTGCATTTATAAAGTTCCTTGCAAGGAATGTAATATGTTTTACTTAGGCCAGACAGGTAAAGATCTTGCAACTAGAATTAAACAACACAAATACAGGAATCCAATGCTTTGTTTGTTCATTTGAGGGATAACAAGCATTGCATTGACTGGGATAATGCCTCCTCAATATTACCATGTAATTCAATTTATAGTAGGAACATCATAGAATCTAGTCTTATTAAACATACCGAAGCATTCAACATGAATTTGAGTAACGGCATGTACAAGCTGGACAATTTTGTAATTAAGAAGATTTGTAACCAGGTGAGAAGGCCGGGTCACCTGACCATCTGACCTGACCACCAACCGTTGTGTGCTATTTAAAGATTAGTAGGGTCATTACCTAATACCTGACCATTGTGGACCTGGTCTCACCCTCCTCTGTATATATACACCTTGGTTTGTATTTCTCTCTCTAGTCTGTACTCACCCCTGAAGATGTGAATTACACGAAAGCGCTTGGGAACTTCGTGTTTTCTTCTTTCCTTGTGGTTATAATCAACAACCTCACCAGCAAGGAATCGAACCCTCGACCTACTGGGTGTGACTAGGGAACGCTTACCGGCTAGGCCACAAGGACACTAAAAGCAGTTCTAGACTCTATTATATTTCACACAAAGCCTGTTCATCGAGCTGATGGCGCCGTAAACCTCATTGGGAAACTGCCCGTGCCTCTTATGTGGTGTCAGTAGCATTTTACCGAATCCAGCTAGTATGAAACGCGAGGTACATATATATGTTCAAAGTCCGCGTGTTATATAAATTATAATTTTAAAATTATAATGCGAAAAATTGTAGTGAAATATCTAACATAAGTGAACCGAGACTGGGTAAATTATCATAATTTGTGAGCTTGTATTGTAAACAGTAGACAAACAGCAGATTTGTTTTACCACGGATTAGCCAACCGGACACAGGTCACTAACCCACATCGGAGCCTGGGGGGCGAAAAAATAATAATAATATTAATAATAAAATAATTAATAATAATAATAATAATAAAGAACCATGCATAAATACACAAATTAAAAAATCAAGAGTGAGAAACGATATACAATATGTATGTTATATTGTCAAAGAGAAACAATTGAGACCCTGCAATTGTTTGTAAATGAGGCAGAAAGTCAGATCAGCAACCTGGGTCTTGGTCACAATTTTCGTAATGCCATATGGCAGCAGGGTCTACGATTAGATAACACATTATGCTTCCAATATCTTCCCAGGCGGTAGTACCTCCCTGTTTGGTAGCTGCCTACTACCTATTGAAATACCATAAGATGGGTGAAGGCAGTCATTCTCATTCAGATGTTAAAGAGTGTAGACATTGTATACAATGTTACCCAAAGAACAAATCAAAATATCTTTCAGTTACCCCCAACAATATTTCCAAAAATCTAGGAAATGTCACTAAAAATTAAATGTTTATACTATACTGTACAGTGTAACCCAGGGGTGGCCAGAACGTCGATCGCGATCTACTAGTGGATGGCAAAGCAATTTCTGGTATATCTCCATTATTGTTAGAGACATTCACGACATGTTTTGTCATTTCATCTAGCAGTCATTTAGCAAGGACGGAAACATTTAAATAATTTGGGAATATTTAATTAATAAGGTCACAGAACATGATGCCGCTAATATAAAAATCCGTAAAATTTCATCAGTTTTGACACGTTAGTTGGTCAGTATTGTGGACTAATAGGGAGTGTGAAGGTCGCCCTGCATTAACAGTGCTAAAATGAGCGCTGGTCCACATGTCAACAAACCAAAAACTTATTACTTTGCAATGAGTGAGAATAAAAATATTTTCTTTTACAATGAAAAATTCGAAATGTGTGTCTGATATGCCAAGCATGTGTAGCTTTTGTCAAGAAAAGAAATTTAGAGAGACACTTTAATACTACTCACAAGAGTTATGACATTGATTTCCCTGCTGAAAGTGAATTACGAAAGAGAAAGTTTTATGATTTAAAGTTGCAACTTAATGCTCAACAGGGGCCAGCACATTGTCAAAAGCAGCAACGTTTGCTTCATTTCGTGTGAGTCATGTACTTGCCAAACATAAGAAACCTTTTCAGGATGGAGAAAGCGTTAAAGAAACAATTTCAGAGGCAGCTGAATCATTGTTTCAATATTTCAGTAATAAATCTGCAATAATGTCTGCTATAAAGCAGGTTCAGTTGTCAAGAAATACTGTGGTGCAGTGTTGTGAAGTGATGGCTCAGGATTTGGAGGAACAACTAAAAAATTACATAAAAGAGTGCTTGTTCTTTTCACTTCAATTTGATGAATCAACTGACGTGATCGACACCTCATAATTGTGAATTTTTATTAAAATGGTGTTTAAAGATATGAGTGCCAAAGAAGAGCTACTCAAGATCTTATCATTAAACGGAAAAAGACGAGGTGAGGACATTTATCATACATTCATTGACTTTGTTAACAACACAGCCCCTACGTTACAAACTTGCGTCCATAACAACTGATGGAGCACCTGCTGCTATGATTGGCCGCACCAATGGACTTGTTAACTTGTGCAGAGGTGACGACCGGTTTCCTGACTTCTCTAATTATCACTGTATAATTCATCAACAAGTGATGTGTGGAAAAATGTTCAATATGAAAGATATCGTGGATGTTAACGTTCATAGGAGCGTTATTGGTTTGTTGCTGGAGAAATAAACCCTCAACGTTGACTCGTACCATATAATTCGGTCAAAACCTGTTAAAGAACAATTCACATATAACAAATGCTGTTATCTCAGGACACATAGTATGAACAAGTGATCGTGGGCCCTTCGTGCCCTGTGACGAGTCCGGTGGTACAGTTTACCAAGGCGTGAAAGTTTGAATGCTCGTGCTTGGCTATCGCGCAACCGCCGTCCAGGTGACAGAGTACAGTGAAATCGTTTTCCAGCGTAAATAAAATGGTTAAGTAATGCCTTCCTAAGAAAACCATCGACATAAGAACATAAGAACATAAGGATGGAGGAAACTGCAGCGGGCCTATTGGCCCATACTGGGCAGTCCCGTTTACACCCAACCCCTATTGCTCATATGAGCATCCAACCTATGTTTGAAGCAATTCAGCGTATTCGAGTTAATGATGATATTTGGTAACTTGTTTCATTCATCCACTACTCTGTTTCCAAACCAGTGTTTACCTATTTCACGCCTAAATCTAAATTTGTCCAATTTAAAACCATTGTTACGAGTTCGCTCCTGGTTGGATAATTTGAGTACCCTTGTAATGTCCCCTTTGTTTAGCCCTGCCTTCCACTTATACACCTCTATCAGGTCGCCCCTCGCTCTACGTCTCTCAAGGGAGTGCAAATTAAGATGGTTTAACCTGTCTCTATACTCAAGGTTCCTAATGCCCGGGATTAGTCTTGTCATTCTCCTCTGAATTCTTTCCAAGGATTCTATATCCATTCTGTAATACGGTGACCAGAACTGAACTGCGTAATCCAGGTGTGGTCTCACAAGAGCAAGATACAGTTTTAGGATGACCTCGCTAGTCTTGTAAATAACACTCCTTTGTATGAATCCAAGTACTTTATTAGCCTTGTTTCGAGCAAAAACACAGTGTTTACTTGGCTTAAGGTTCCTACTTATCATTACTCCTAAATCTCTCTCGCAGTCGGATTTCTCTATGGCATCGTTGTTCATCTGGTATCTGGTTTCCCTGTTTACATTTCCTATACTGAGTACTTTACATTTGTCGATGTTGAATTTCATCTGCCATTTTTCAGACCATTCGAAAAATTTGTTTAGATCCTCCTGTAGTTTTGTCGAGTCCTCGTCAGATTTGATAACACGTCCTATTTTAGTATCATCAGCAAATTTACTTATGTTGCTGTCTATGCCGATATCTATGTCGTTTATGTATATAATAAACAATAATGGTCCAAGTACTGAGCCTTGGGGAACTCCACTTGTGACGTTGCTCCAATGGGACTTAGTGCCGTTAATGCTCACTCGCTGTTTCCTGTCCTGTAACCACGCCCTAATCCATTTAAGGATGTCACCTTGATGCCATGAGCTTCTACCTTTCTAATTAGTCTTTCGTGGGGGACTCTGTCGAAGGCTTTGCTAAAGTCGAGATATACCACATCATAATTGTGCCTCTCGTCCACTCATTCGAAAACTGATGAAAAGAATGTTAATAGATTAGTTAGGCAAGAACGTCCGCTTGTGAAGCCATGCTGGGAATCATTGATCAATCTGTGCTTCTCCAGGTGATTTCGAATAGAGTTTGAAATGATTGCTTCCAGTAATTTGCCTACTATTGATGTTAGACTGATTGGGCGGTAGTTAGAGGATAGTGATCTATCCCCCTTCTTGAAAATCGGTATTACATTCGCTATCCTCCAGGATTCTGGTACTACACCTGTTTTTAAGGACATGTTAAACAACTTTGCTAAGGGCATACTAAGCTCTTCCTTACATTCCTTTAATACTCTGGCAAATATCTCATCGGGACCAGGTGACTTATTAGGCTTTAGTTTGTCTATTTGCTTACTAACATCGTTACTAGTCACTACTATCTCACTTAATTTGTTTTCTTCACTATCTCTGAATAGAGTCGGTGCCTCGGGTATCATGTTTAAATTTTCGGTGGTGAAAACTGTTGAAAAATATTTATTCAAATTATTGCTCATTTCTCCGTCGTTATCAGTGAGCTCGCCGGAGTCTGACCGTATTGGTCCAATCTTTTCTCGTGTTTTAGTTTGATACATTTGGTAGAATCCTTTGGGGTTTGTCTTCGCCTCCCTTGCTATCCTTACTTGATTTTTCCTCTTTGCTTTCCTTATCTCGGTTTTAACCCTTGCTGCTGTCAGGGAACGTGTAAACGAACTCAGACAAAATGCATGGGAGACATATGTCAACAGCCTGAACCAACACACATCCCTCAGCAAAGCCTGGAAAGACATAAACATAATCAGAGGTAAAAACAGAAGACACGTCTCCCATCCAAACCCTCTGCAAAAATCGAATGAGCTAATAACAAAGTGGGCTCATGTTTCGAGCTATGACATGTTACCAGCTAGGACTCGGGGACTCCTTGATGCGAAGTCTGTAGAGAGAAGTAATCTTATTAGCTTTATGCTGGGCAAACAGCACGATGAGTGTGATGTTCCATATAGTGAGTGGGAGCTTGACGCCGCCCTCGCCAGGGGTAGGTCTATTTCCCCTGGAGAGGACGGAGTCACCTACAACATCATTAGACTACTAAGGCGCGTGCCAGGCAATCCATTGTTGGTATTGTACAATATGAGTCATGCCGAGGGCCAACTACCCACATCATGAACCAGCAGTATTGTTGTACCAATACCGAAACCAGGGCAGCCTGATGCCTTTCGTCCCATATCACTAACCAGCTGCCTGTGTAAAACCTTTGAGAGGATGGTTCTTGGCAGACTCTTATATAGAATCAGAGAACACATGTCTCCTAACATAAATGGCGTCACCCATGGTAAAGGTGTACATAATTGCATCACCACATTCCTAACTGTGCATGGTGATGAAAGGCACAGATACACCACATTTCTTGACCTAAAAGCTGCATTTGATATTGCCAATAGGCAACTGATATTGTACGAACTAGCCAAAATGGATATAGGAGGTAGGCTGTTACACTGGATAAGTGGTTACCTAACCAACAGAAGGGCTGCTGCACTGTTTCAGGGTTACAAAAGTGAAGTTAAAGATATGCAACTTGGTACCCCTCAAGGTGGAGTACTTAGCCCCACTTTGTTCAATGTTCTTATGAATGCATTATTAAATTTAATACCAGACAACCCCAGCAATATCTCTATCAGCTATGCTGATTATATTCTTATACATACTAAAACTCATCGTGAAATGCAAACCACCCTGAACCATGTATACGCAGCCTGTGAACACCTCGGTCTTATTATCTCCACTGACAAAACTAAGGTGTTCAACAAACAAGCTGGGAACCGCAAACGCGGCCCCGCCAAGTTCAAGATATGTAACAATACTATTGACTATGTTTCTTCTTTTAAATATCTTGGTGTTTCCGTCCCTTGTACCCTACCTGCCATACAACAGCTAACCCGCCAATGTACTGACAGACTGAGACCTCTTAGAAGTGTAGCCGGGTACAGCCCGTACTATGGTGCTAACATTAGAATTGTTAAAACAATATACCTAGGCTATATAAGATCTCTGATAGATTACCACGCACCAGCCCTGGTCATTCGTGACGGGAAAGGCGTTGACAAGCTCGAGAAAATGCAAAATAAAGCCCTCAGAATTATCCTAGGATGTCCCATGAGCACTAAAGTACTTAATATGAGGAAAGAACTCGGTATACCCAGTGTTAAAGATAGAATAATTGAAGTCAACCTCATGATAGCCCTGAGGCTTCTGCGTGGTGATCCTGATAACATTGTTTCCTTAAAATTGCTAGAATGTATGAACCATGGGACTACTGAGTCTAAATGGATCCAAACTACAGCTACACATATGAAGATATTTGGACTAGACCACCTGTACAAAGTTGAGACACAACAGCGCTTCCTGCCACCCTGGCGGACAGTTCCCTTCGATATCACAATACCGACGTATCCGCCTAAAAAATTAATTATATAAAGCATTTATCTCCAACACACTGCCAAATTGAGAGCTCTTGAACACATACACACTCTACAGACTGATGATAATATCACACAGACCATCTACACTGATGGATCTCTAAACACCGCCTGTGGGAGGGCTGGAAGTGCTATTGTTGTGACTCAACCTGACGGTAATATAATTGAGAAAGGAGTTAGAATTAACAACTGGGCATCCACTCTACAAACTGAATTAGTTGCCATACTCACAGCTATTAAATTCATTGAAACCACTGTTACTGACAGTCTCATCATCACTGACTCTCTATCCTCACTACTTGCCCTTGGTACCCTCCACTCAGGTTGTCACGATCTTGTCTCTGAAGCCAGACACAAATATGCGTGCCTTGTTGACCGGGGTGTCAGGGTCAAACTGTTGTGGATCCCCTCTCACATAGGCCTCATAAAACATGACAGAGTTGATGCCCTCGCCAAACTCGCGTCTAACAAAGACACCGTTGAATACAATTTGGGTCTGTCAAAAAGAACCCTTAAAACTGTAATTAGGAAAGAACTTATTGATGAGTTTGACGCAAGTAGACAAGTGAAAACAGGCACTAGTCGATCCATAGTTTACCATGATGAGATGTATCAAGTGAAACATGTATATGGAGCAAGTAACAAGATCACTAGATTACAAGATGTTGTAACCCCTAGATTAAGGTTAGGATATAAGTACCTTTGGCAGTATGTTCCTCAAGCAGATGTAAACAAAACTAAATGTAAAGTGTGTGGCCATACATATGGCCACACACTTGAACACTACGTCCTCGACTGTGTGAAGATAGAACAATTTAGGGACAGGTCCAAGCACACTGTGTGTGAAATGGCACAACACTTCATCTCTAATGGCAAGATAGCCGACATATTAAGATTGTATCCACTTTTTTGCACTTAGTAACTATATCAGTTCTCATGTACAGAACCAAATACGCAATGTGCTTGAATACCTCGCACGTAAATGTGAATAACAAAGTGTGAGGCCAGACATACTGCCTCACACGCCTGTTCTCACGCATTTGTGAATAAGTTACCCTTTATGTATAGAACTAAACAAATAATGTAAATGAAATTCTGTGTAACTTTCAGTGCCATAATATCCTGACAACCGGGGTTAATTATTATGACCCTTTGTAAACCCTACTCTGTAATCCTTTTGCGCTACCGCTCACAGGATGAGTGTGGGGTGCACAATAAAGTAGCCGCTGTAAGCGGCAAAATCAAAAAAATCAACCTATAATAGTCCCGGAGGTGAATTTCGCCAGGATTTATCCTTCTACCTATAGCCTTCCTTTGGCCAATGATGTTTTTTAAATAATGATTTATCCATTTAGGGTCATTGTTGTCTGATCTGAGTTTTTTGTATGGTATGTTCTGCCTTTGTGCATTAAGTAACTCACTATTTAAATTGTCGTGGAACTCGGCAATCTCAGATCTCGTTATCAGGTCGGTGTCATCTGTCAGGTTCACGGCCAAGCGCGACACCCCCTCTCTCAGCTGCCTCTTTAAACTGTCAAAGTTTGCCCTTCTGAAGTCTGGCACTTCAGTGGAATTTTCCTTACGTCTGCCCTGAAAATCTAACTGGAATCGAATTTCTTTGTGATAGCTGTTTGCAAGTTCGTTCCCTACCTCGACATTGCTAATGGGGTTTTCTCTGTTTGACAAAACTAAATCCAATATATTATTACCTCGTGTGGGTTCGGTTATATGTTGATTTAGGAAACAGTCCTGGATCGTCTCGAGAAAATCCTCTGATTCTGAGTTACCCGTAAGGTCGGTCCAATCTATTTGGCCAAGGTTAAAGTCGCCTACTATACAGACTTTGTTGTGTATGGAAGCCCTGAGCATTTCATCCCAGATAAGTCGCTCATTGACGCTATCAAGATTGGGGGGTCTATATATTACTCCTGTGATTAATTTTTCCCGACCGTCGCTTAATTCTATCCAAATTGTTTCTGTATTCCTCTCAGTTTTTATTTCCTTATTTATTTCACACTTCAGATTATCCCTAACATAGATTGCTACTCCGCCTCCTTTCCTGGTCTGCCTATCGGTATGGAACAGTTTGTAACCCGCAATTTGGTATTCGACTGGTAATTCACGTGTGTCTAGGTTGATCCATGTTTCAGTGAATGCAATTATATCGATTTCTTCGGTACATACCAAGGCCTTAATATCATCCATTTTGTTTCTCATACTTCTACTGGTCGCGTAGTACACATTTAAGTTAGTCGTGTTCTGAGTCCTCCCCTTACCGCGTTTAGTTTTAAACTCCCTGTCTAATTTAGTTTTGTCATCAATTCTAACACTATTTCCCTGTAATCTTTCGCCTTGTTTACCCGCTCCCACTGCAGTCTCCTCCACCCCCGTGCCCATATGTTCTCTTAGCAGTTTAAAGACATGGGACCATGTTTGTTCCACTCTACGATTTTTTTGCGATTCTTCCACCAAGTTTGATGAAAAACGATTGTGCCGTTTCGGCTGCCCACAACAGACACACACACAGACACACGGCGATGCCTATAGTATATTAGGCAAGTAATCGTGGGCCCTCCGTGCCCGGTGGCGAGTCCACTGGTACAGTTTACCGAGGTTGTTATAATCATGGTCGTGGTTGTTTCAATCATGGTCGTGGTTGTTATGATCATAGTCGTGGTTGTTATAATCATGGTCGTGGTTATTATAATCATGGTCGTGCTTGTTATAATCATGGTCGTGTTTGTTATGATCATAGTCGTGGTTGTTATAATCATGGTCGTGGTTGTTATAATCATGGTCGTGGGTCTTATAATCATGGTCGTGGTTCTTATAATCATGGTCAAGGTTGTTATAATCATGGGCGTGGTTGCTATAATCATGGTCCTGGTTGTTATAATCATGGTCATGGTTGTTATAATCATGGTCCTGGTTGTTATAATCTTGGTCGTGGTCGTGATACTTACAGTATCTAAAATACTATAAGAAGGAATAGAAAAAAAGGTTAGAATAATTAGTTAAAGAAATATTCGCCATAAGGAGAGGTTAAAATCATAAAAAAAATTATTA
>CAUDMG010003653.1:2422500-2574461 GCA_958450375.1 Homarus gammarus | reverse complement strand
GACAGGCAAGCACATAACGTGCTTAGTGTGGATAGTGAATCATCCCTAGCAGTGATTACAGCACACCTCTTGGTATTTATGTTCATTTTGGGGAGTTACAACAAGAAAGCTGAGGGTAACGGGAGGGAGTTTTTAGCCGTTGTGTATGGTTTAGGTTAGGTTTGTTATTTTCCTTAAGATTTATAGGTTTATAGAACATTGTAAGTATTTGATATTTCATGATATGAGGTTTGGTTTAATGTTAGGTATTGGGTTAATGTTAGGGTTTTGGATTATAATTGGTTATGCGGTTTCGGTTAATGTTAGGTATTATGGGTGTTTTTGTTTGTTTTTTTTTTTGTGTTTTTTTTTTTTTTTTTTATTTTTTATTTTGTTTTTTTTTTTTTTTTTTTGTTTATTTTTTTTTTTTTTTTTTGTTTTTATGTTTTTTTTTTTTTTTTTTTTTTTTTTTGTTTTTGTTTTTATTTGTTTGGTTTTTGTTTTATTTTTTTTTTTTTTTTTTTTTTTTTTTTTTGTTTTTTTTTTTTTTAGTTTTTTTTTTTTTTTATGTTTTTTTTTTTTTTTTTTTTTTTATTTTTGGTTTTTTTTTATTTTTTTATTTTTTTGTTTTTTATTTTATTTTTTTTTTTTTTTATTTTTTTTTTTTTTTTTTTTTTTTTTTTTGTTTTTTTTTTTGTTTTTTTTTGTTTTTTTTTTTTTATGTTTTTGTGTTTTTTTTTTTTTGTTTTTTTTTTTATTTTGTTTTTTTTTTTTTTTTTATTTTTTTTTTTTATTGGTTTTTTTTTTTTTTTGTTTTTGTTTTTTTTTTTTGGTTTTTTTTTTGGGTTTTTTGTGTTGTTTTTATTTTTTTTGTTTTTGTGTTTTTTTTTTTTTTATTTTTTTTTTTTGTTAGTGTTTTTTATTGTATTTTGATTTGTTTTTTGTTTTTTTAATTTATTTTTTGTTTTGTTTATTGTTTTTTTGTTGTTTTTTTTTTTTTTTTTTGGTTTTGTTTTTTTTAATTTGTTTTTTTTTTCTTGTTTTGTTTTTTATTTTGTGTTTTATTTTATTTTTGTTTTGTTTTTTCTTTTTCTTGGGGTGGTTTGTTTTTGTTTTTTTGGGTGGGTTTTGTGGGGGGGTGGGTTTTTGGGTGTTGTGTTGGTTTGTTTTTGTGGTGTGTGGGTTTTGTTTGGGTGTGGTTGGTGTTTTGGGGGGTTGGGTTGTGGGGTTTTAGTGGGTGGGTTGGGTGTTGGGGGTGTGGTGGGGGGGGGGTTTGGGGGGTTTTGTTTGGGTTGGGGGGTGGGTGTTTGTGTTTTTTGTGGCATTTTGGAGATGGTAAAGTCTTTGTGTGGTGGGGTTGGTGGAGGGTTGGGGTTGTTGGGTGGGTGTGTTGGGTGTGGTGTTTTTGGTGTTTGGTGGGGGGGTGGGTTTTTTTTTTGTGTGGTTTTGTGGTTTTTTTTTTGGTGGGGGGTGTGTGGTGGTGGTGTGGGGTGGGGGTTTCTTTGTTTTTTTGTGGTGTGGGTTTGGGTGTGTTTTTTTTGGTTTTTGGGGGTTTTTTGTGTTGGAGAAATGGGGTCTGGTGGGGTGATTGGTGTGTTGGGGGTGGGGGTTTTTTTTTGGTGGTGTGGTGTTGTGTTTTGTTTGGGGGTGGGGTTGTGTGTTTGGTTGGGGGTTTTGGTTGTGTGGTGGGTGTGTTTTGTTGGGGGGGGTTTTGTGGTGGGTTTTTGGGGTGTGGTTGGGTTTGTGGGGGTGGGTGGGGTTGGTTTTGTTTGTGTGTGGTGGTGGTGTTTTTTTTGGTTTGGGTGGGTGGGTTGGGTTTTGTTTTTTGTGTGGTTGTTTAAGTTTTTGGTTTGGTGTGGTGTTTTTTTTTGGTGTTTCTTTGGTTTTTTGGTTGCTCGGGGGGTTGGTGGGTTGTTGTTTTTTTTTTTTTTTTTTTGTTGGGGTTTGGTTTAGCTTTTGTGTTTTTTTTTGTTGGGGTTTGGGTGGTTAAGCTTTGTTTTTTTGTGTGTGGTTTTGGGGTGGTTTTTGGTTTTTTTTTCTATATTAATTTCTTTTTATTATAATTAGCTTTTTGTGGTTGTGGGTTTTGGGGTATTTTTTTGGTTGTTGGGGTTTTTGTGTTTTTGTGGTTGTTTTGTGGTGGGTTTTTGGTGTTTTTGCTTGTGTGGTGGTGTGTTTTGGGGGGTTGGGTGGGGTTTTTTGTTTTGTTGTGGGTGGTTGGTTGTTTGGTGTGTGTGTTTGGGTTTTTGATTGCTTTGTGGTTGTGTTGGGGGTGTTCTTTGGTGTGTTGGGTTTTTTTTTTGGGGTGGGGGGGTTTTTTTGGTGTCTTTGTTTTTGGGTGGGTGTGTGGGTTTTGTTGTGGGGTGGTTGGGTTTTTGTTTTTTTTTTATTTTTGGTTGGTGGTTTTGTGTTTTTGGGGTTTTTTTTTGCGGGTTTTTTTTTTTTTTTTTTGGGTTTTTGGGTGTGTGTTTTTGTTTGTGGGGTGTTGGTGGTGTGGTGTGTGTTGGGGGTGTGGGGGGGGGTGTTGTTTTTTTATATTTTTTTTTCATTTGTAGAGTTTTTTGTAGGCGTATTTTATTTCTTTTTTTTTTTTTTGTTGTTCCTTCTTTGTTCTCGGCCTTTTGGGGCTCAATATGGAGGGTGACTGGGAGGACTATGAGGGTGTGGGGGGGGGGGGGTGGGGGGATGGGGGAGGGGTTGGGGGGGGGGTGGGGGGGGTCTGGGGCGGGAAGCTTGTCTTGGGGTGTCGGGGTTTTGGGGGGGGGTTGTGGGGGGGGGTGTTTGGTCCGTTGGGGGGCGGGGCTGGGGGGGGGGGGGTTAAGTTTTTTTTTACCAGGGTGACCCAATGGCTTTTTTGCTGCTATCCTTGATCTCTCCTTTCTTCTGCCTTAAATGATGATACAAAGTTAATTGGACACAACAACCAACCCCCCAAGCCAGAACACACAGGTGGTGGGGCGGGGGGGGCGGAGGGGGGGGGGGGGGGGGGGGGGGGGGGGGGGGGGGTGCGGGGGGGTCGGGGGGTGGCGGGGGGGGGGGGGGGGGGGGAGGGGGGCTGGGGGGGACGGGGAGGGGGGGGGGGGGGGGGGGGGTGGGGGGGGGGGGGGGGGGGGGGGGCGGGGGGGGGGGGGGGGTGGGGGGGGGGGGGGGGCGGGGGGGTGGGGGGGGGGGTGGCTCGGGGGGGGGGGGGGGGGGGGGGGGGGGGGGGTGGGGGGGCAGGGGGGGGGGGGGGGGCGGGGCCGGGGGGGGTGGGGGGAGGGGGGGGGGGGGGGGGGGGGGGGGGGGGGGCGGGGCGGGTGGGGGGGTGGGGGGGGGGGGGGGGGGGGGGGTGGGGGGGGGGGCCGGGGGGGGGGGGGGGGGGGGGGGGGGGGGGGCGGGGGGGGGGGGGGGTGGGGGGGGGGGGGGGGGGGGGGGGGGGGGGGGGGGGGGGGGGGGGGGGGGGGGAATGGGGGGGGGGGGGGGGGGGGGGGTGGGGGGGGGGGGGGGGGGGGGGGTGGGGGGGGGGGGGGGGCGGTTGGGGGGGTGGGGCGGGGGGGGGTGGGGGGGTGGGGGGTGGGGGGGGTGGGGGGTCCGGTCTCGTCCGGGCGACGGGAGGGACTCGAGGCGGGTGATATATAGGTATGGCTTCTCAAAGACCCCTGCCTGCCCTCCAAGACACAACTCTTTTATTTACATTACCACCGAGACGTTCACAGCCAGCCCGACCATCCTAAGGGTGCCAAGAATAATTTCAAGTATATACAAAGTGCCTGAATCACCTGAAGATTAGCCCCCCCCCCCCCCCAGGTAATCTAATCTAACCACCCTAACCTAACAAAACCTAAGCTAACTTAACCTAACCAACCTAACGCTAACCTAAATCAACCACCCCAACGTTAATCAAAACCTACCATTAACCTAACTAAACCATCCCAACACTAACCTAACCTCCCTAACACTGATCAAAGCCTAACCTAACTCAACCACCTTAACCTAACCTAACCTCCCTACGACCATGTCCTAAAATTTTCGGCGCGGACTATTTGTTTCCGTGGGGACCTAAGTCACCCAGATCTTCACTTCCTTGCCACACCTAACCTAACCCTAAACTTAACCTAACCTTAAACTAACCCTAAAATTAACCTAACCCTAAAATTAACCTAACCCTAAACTTAACCTAACATAACCCAAACTTAAACTAACCTTAAACTAACCCTAAACTTAACCTAAACTTAACACAAACTAAACCGAAACTAACCTTAACCAAAACTTAAACTAAACCGAACCTAATCTTAACCAAAACCTAACCTAAACTTAACCTAACCTAAACTTAAACTAACCCTAAACTTAACCTAACCAAACTAAACCTAACCTAAACTTAAACTAACCTTAACCAAAACCTAACCTAACCTAACCTTAACCTATCAATATGACTCCTATACAGGCGTTCCTGTACCTTTTTAGTAGGCTGTGAGATCCTCCTCCCTCTTGCCTCCCGCCATCCACCCAGTAATCCATTTCCATTTTTATGAGCGGGGGAGACAAACCTACGGCGCTGGAGACGGTACCCCGACCCATCGCCTCTAAACGGTTTGATTTTCTTGGTGTTTTTTTTTTGTGTGTGTGTGTGTGTGTGTTTTGTTTTTCTCAGGAGACACGAATCTATCAAGAGTGTATATAGTATATCGTGAGAGGTTAGGATACGGTAAGTTTACATTATGGTAAGTTGGGTTGCGTTTGGTTAATTTTGGTTCGGTTAAGTTAGGTTAGGTTACACGACTTGATCTCGTTTTAAAAATAAGATTAATTAAGTTCGATTACGTTTGGTGAAAGTCTGATCAACTCTGGTTAAATTACATAAGACCTAATCACCTTATGTCATATCAAGTTAATGCGGTGTTGTATCATAAATGGTTTACCGCCGGAGCTTACCACCCTGTCCGTGGTACTTTTCCCAACACGGTACGTCTTACTGTCCCAGGTAATCCATTTAACATTTAACAGCCTGAAGACACGGCCAACAGAGCGCTTCCCTCCGCTAAGTATTAATAAATGTAGATCCCCTTTATTGACGTACTCCCAGCCACGTCCGTGAATTATTGGCCAAACTCGATATATGAGAGGGGGAGAGAGAGGGGGGGAGGGTAGGAGGGAGGGGGAGGGAAGGAGGGAGGGTAGGAGGGAGGGGGAGGGTAGGAGGGAGGGAGGGGGAGGGAAGGAGGAGGGAAAGAGGGAAGGAGGGGGAGGGAAGGAGAGAAAGGGGGAGGGAAGGAGAGAAAGAGGGAGGGGAGGAGAGAAAGAGGGAGGGGAGGGAAGGAGAGGGAAGGAAGGAGAGAGAGGGAAGGAGAAAGAGGGAGGGGAGGGAAGGAGAGGGGAGGGAAGGAGAGAAGGAGAGAGAGGGAAGGAGAGAAAGAGGGAGGGGAGGGAAGGAGAGAAAGAGGGAGGGGAGGGAAGGAGAGAAAGAGGGAGGGGAGGGAGGGAAGGAGAGAAAGGGAGGGAAGGTAGGGAGAGAGAGAGAGAGAGAGAGAGAGAGAGAGAGAGAGAGAGAGAGAGAGAGAGAGAGAGAGAGAGAGAGAGAGAAGAGAGGAGAGAAATTGAGAAATTGTCGTCGTAACAGAATTCTTGGTTGGCTTTCGTGCAAAAAATTTGATACGAGTTTACAGGTCTTAGAGAATGTGTGTGTGTGTGTGTGTGTGTGTGTGTCCGAGGGAGGAGTGGATTTGGATGCACAGTACGAATAAAAAAAATATGTCCTAGTAGTCTCTCTCTCTCTCTCACTACATAACTAACAACAATGGAAAAGAGTTGCAGAACATCACAAAAAGTTAAAATATTTGACCATTAAAAACAAGAATAACAACGGTAGCCTGGAACCTGTCATCAACTGCGTCATAGAGGGGGGGGGGGAAGGGTGAGGGTTAAGAGGAGGGGGGAGGTGGATGAGAGGAGGGGGGAAGGAGTCTAGGGTGAGGTGGGGGGGGGTGAAGTGAGGGGGGGGGTGAAGTAAGGTGAGAGGGAGGGAAGGAATGAGACAATCAACCTTTCCGTCAGTCAAGTACAGCAGACAGAGCTACACAACGCAACTTACATACCATTCTAACACAACAGTTCTCAATCAAATCACAATTACGGCAACAAGTCTACACGGAAACACTTATTATTATCATTATTATTACGTTTAAAATGGTAAAAGTCATCACCCTCATTGCTGACAGTGTTTACGTGCACACATTATACAGCAACGTTCACTATAATGTACAGAAACATTTATAAACATACAGGTACAAAATATGGTATACAAACTCACACAAACATACGTCATTATATAAACATTCATAAACATACATCATAATGCATATAAACACACATCTCTATATTAAAATTCATAGACATATACATACGTTCATCAAATCATCACAATATACAAGGAGTCATCACGTACCTCTCACATGGTCAGACAGGGTGGGCGGCAAATGCTTTCCCGTGGTAGAAGCTAGATACTCATAAGCCTTTACTGAGGTCTGAACTAGTTCCTGTGTCGCCGGCTTCCACACAAGGAGGGCTTTATAAACTCCTCCAGGATTAGGTTCATTTCCAAAAAGAAAAAAATAACTTAATTTATTATTTTTTTTTAAGACGTGGATGTCAACAGAAAATGCACTTAAGTCACTATTTTGCTTTAAGTTACTGTTGGTGGTATAGTTTTCTTTGTTTTCTAATTATAAACACTTAATCACATCCACGAGTCTTTATTTCGGATGTTTGGTCAATGTGGTGCAATTCTTAAGGCTTCTGGATACCAATTTGTCCGGCCAAGTCGCTCTTCCTCTCCCCGGTGATGGGCAGGAAAGTTAAGTGTCGTTCTGCACTCCTAGTCAACCGTTTCTTCTTAACAGGTCACGGATTAATGAATATTTTTCTCTAAGTCAAGTCAGAGGTAAAAAATGTCTTCCTTTTGCTCCTTGTACAGGTTACAGGAAGGGTAGAGAAGTCGTATGTTCTTAAGTCCAGGTCACGACTAAGGGAATCCTTTCCTCTTACAAGTCACTGGAGAAACTTTCACTCAGTTTGGCCCAAATCGCGGGTAGAATATTTCAGCTGAAGTCACAGTGAGACGCCTTCCCAATCTCACAGTTCACAAATAAAAGGAATTCCTTTCTTCCTACAGGCCCCAGGTAAGAGAGTCTTCCTTCACCCAAGAAACAGGTAGAATCCTCCCCTCTCGCAGGCCACGTCTAAGTGAATCCTTTATCAAGATAAAATCCTTCTCGCTCTCACAGTTCATACATAGAGTCCTTCACTTTAATCCCAGATAAAAGATAACTTTAAGTGTAATCCATTTCTCTCAGGTCAACGAATCCTTCCCTCGTTCAGGTAACAGGTACAATGTCTCTCCTCCTACAGGTCACAGGTCGTCCTCCAGCTCCTCAGGACAATATTTTCCTCGCCTTCTCCTCATCTGCGTGACGCTGTTCCCTCCTCCTTGACACACCTGAGGGAGAACAACAGGTTAATTAGTTAACACTCGACTAGCAGCAGGTCTATTAATTAAGATAATAAGTTAACACTAACTAGCTAACATGTTAATAACCTGTCATCATTTAACAATGCATTAATTAGCTGACAATTAAGCTAACAAGTTAATAAATTAATAAATTAATTAGCTAACTTGATAAACAATAAATTTTATTAGCTAAAAAGAACCCTAACAGATTAACTACCTAACAAATTAATTAGCTAACAGGACCTTAAATTAATTTAACTAATCATCTAATATTGAGTGACTTGCCGAAAATGTCACCAACGAGAGGCCAGCTTCTCCAAGACGACCGCCTCTGCCATCAGTAAAGTCACACTGTACTCTGGTGGCCATTTTGTGTCCCAATTAAAAGTCAGAAAGTTAGCTTCGTCTTCACATTACCAGAGAGAGAACGAGAAAAAGAATATTAAACGTATGAAAGTTTTAGAGTCCATTTGGCCAGCAGCGAAAATCTTACTGTCATAACCGAGTCCTGGTGACGTCAGCAGCTAGTTGGGTACAATGAGCATAGGCATCACTGAAACTACTGATTATAGACTATGCGCTTATAGTCTTTTATGCCCTATGCCCTGATGCCCTAGTGTATGTTTGGGTCATTTATTATCACCTTGTATAGTCACTCTAAAAAACTATCTGTACTTGGAGTGATCAATGAATTTCAGAATGAACACTGACTCCTGTTGTCTCGGTATGGTTGTCAAAATCCTTCAACCGTTGTGTCATATTTTCTCGATACAATTTTGTATGGATAGTTTTGTGGGCGATTGTGTATCTACTTCACCACACCAACCTCTACCTTGTGTCGTGTAGTGAAAATGTCAGATACACGATCACCACACAATTAGGTAAAGTAGTTCTCGGTGTGAGTCCTGATGATAAGGCCTTGAGTGTACAGCAATTATCTATGATGATAAAATATACACAAAAAATAACATGAGTATTGTTATCTCCTTATCAATATAAACCATCAATTGTTATTATTTATCAAGGGTCTGCAACGACGTCACCAATATACGAAGATAAGCAGACGCGCAATAATAGTGGTGCACTCTACGACACACGCACACACCACGTGAACACCACACCACTCGGTGTCTCCATGACCCCGTGAGGTCCTTCATATCAACACCTACGGACGAGTTACTGAACCACGAGGTATATGTGACCTCACACAGTATGGCAAGAGACCAGCCCGGACCTGTAAACTATAATAATTTGTATGTTCAATTCATGTTCCTTCTCCTTTCAGTAATGGAAGCTTTTGTTAAACGACCCACCCACCCCATATCTTTTTATGTAATGGTCAATTTTGTCCAATGTATATTTTCAGCCTTCGGGCTGTAGAACTTTTTCAATAAGCCTTTAATAATAATTATTATTATTATTACACACACACACACGCGCGCGCGCGCACACACACACACACGTCTCCATCACTGGCCAATGACATTCCTAGTACAAAGAAATCACGTTAATGTTTGGACGGGAAAGTCTGATTGATGTCACCGCCCTGTCAGAGGCTTCAGAAACACTGATATAACCTAACCTAACCCAATCCATCATAAACTAATACAACCGAACCCAACACTCGGTAACCTATTTATATGCCGACAACTGTAATGTTCACTTACGATATAGTACATGTACACAAAATCAATATCAAATATCGTTTTGGGTTATACAATAAGACATAACAGACGAAGGATTTTGACAACCCTACCGAGACAACAAGAGCCGTAGTGTTCATTTTGAAATTCATCGGATACCTCCGTAAAGATACTATTTTGGTCGTGTATTCAATCCCCCAAGCTGTTATGTTCCATGTCTAGGGATCAAAAGTCACCCCCTGGCATAAGTTAGCACCTCACTCGCGTAATTCTGCGCTACGCCTTGCACAGGATGTATGGGAGTGCACAATAAACTAGCGCCTGAGCTGCAGTATGGGGGGGGGTTGAGACATCTGAAAATCTGACTCAAGTGCCGTGTTGTTGTTTCTAATTAATTCTCATTTTAATTTCGTGAAATAAAATTGTCGGATCACGCAAAGATTAGACACCCAAGCTTATTCCACCAGATTAAAACACGTCCTAACGCTTACCCCAACTTAACGCTTGCCTAACCAAATATTGAATTAATCTAATCCTATCCCAACTTAGCGCTACCTAACCCATCTTAAACTAACCAACATAACCTAACTTAGCATACCCCCTGCGGCCCCCCCCCTTCCAGGTAGCATTATGGTGTTTAATATCAAGGTAAAATAAGGTGGGGGGGGGGCTAATCTTCAGGTCATATAAACTGTCATAGTGCCAGGTGTTACAGTATTATAGTGCTGATACGTTATCCACTATTATTTACAAAAGACAAAATATAACACGAACATTCAATTCATCTTGTTCATCTCTTAACGGTAATGAAGAAAATTTAAACAGGGACATTCAACTCATTCCGAGAGAGAGAGAGAGAGAGAGAGAGAGAGAGAGAGAGAGAGAGAGAGAGAGAGAGCATCCAATTCGACAAACTAGTGGAGCGCAAAACATTGATCAACGTGACGTCATAAGAAATCCATCTATAGATCCACGAACGCCGACAACAACAACACTACCACCACCACCATCTTCCCCGTCTGCATCATGTTCCGAAAAAATAGAGCCAAACTGTGTGAGCTTCCATTATACAATTTTCTCTAAACTAGTTGTCATTATTTACAAGTTTCTCTTTCCTTTGACAATTTACTTTATTTCAACAATTTCATAGTCATTATACTTAGTCCGTTTTCTTCGTCACTTTTTACATTTGTCTTATGTTTAAAGTTTCCAGCCAATGTTTTTAAATTATTTTCCTTAAAGCAAACACGGAGAAAAGAAGGAGAATGAGAGTGGAGAAAGGGTAAAGAAAGATGGGGAGGTGAAAGGGAGAGAAAGTATGGGAGGGAGAAGGGAATGATATAGAAAGAGAGAGTTAAGACACTAGATATCTCTCTCTCTCTCAACTTAAGAAAGTGTTGATCTAAATAACAACTTCGTCCACGGGCGGAATTTTAATAACACACAATTGACACATTAAAGATCTGTAAAACATCACCTAATTAGTGATATTAATTGATGCTTATGAGGTATGGATGTGACCTAATTACCTGACACAACCAGACGTGCGCCCAGGTACAGTAATTAGTAATCTGAAATACAGTTGTGTGTGTATTTAGCGCCCCGGGGACAAACGTTGTTATTATTATTATTATTATTATTATTATTATTATTATATTATTATTATTATTATTATCATCATGACCGATATTCTCATTACACTTAATTGTTCCAAAGGCCGATCATAAATATCGTTACCAGGTATATAACATAATTACAATAATAATTAATTAAGCCTGGTCTAGTATTTCAGCCATTAAGAGAAACCTGAATATTGTAAACAGCCAAGACTAATTCATCTCTACCTTAATCATTATTACATTTTAAGTCCCCTCCCCCCCCCAAAAAAAAAATAAAATAGGTTTAATTTATCATATTTCACCATTGGAAAAAATTAAGCATTTATCAATCACCAAAGAGTATATAGTATTAATAGTAGTAACATTTTATTAATTTATTTTTGTTTTATTTTATTTTAATTTTTTTTTTTTTTTGGGGGGGGGGGTCACCTGAAGATTACACACCTCAGTTTATTTCACCTAACCGCTAACCTAGCCTAACCAAATTTAACGCTAACTTAACCTAACCAAACTTAACACTAACCTAACCAAACTTAACACTAACCTAACCAAACTTAACACTAACCTAACCCCCCCCCCCCCCCCAGGTAGCGTTAGGGTGTTAAATAATCAGGTGATATAAAAACTGGGATGCCTAACCTTCACGTGATCCAACCATTTACAATAAACAGGGCTAACAATACAATACAACACAACACAATACAATACAATGTTGCTCTGAGAAAACGGCATATCCCCGACCTGGCCTGGCGGTCTTCCTCCTCCTCCTCTTGACCCCTGACCTTTAGTCGCTCAGGGTCACGGAAATAGACGCGAGTATTGATCCGGCTGACGGCCCATATTGACCCACGATATCTTCCATAGAGCTAATGAGACATGGGTCGTAACAATACCATCATCATCACCATCATAACACCATCATCAATATATAACTATCATCACCAACACCATCCTCACCACCATCAACACCATCACCATCCTCACCACCATCAACACCATCACCACCACCACTATAATTATCACCATCCTCACCACTATCAACACCATCATCATCCCCGCCACCACAAAATAGCCACATTCATTAAACATTACAGTAACAGTAGATGGAACAGTGACAAGTGGAGGAGGGAAAAAAAGGAGGTGGAGGAGGGGAAAAAGAGGAGGTGGAGGAGGAGAACAAAGGAGGAGGAAGAAGAGGAGGTGGAAGACGTGAAGGAGGACACAATCATATACTGTACGTCAGGAACACGACCCTCCACCGCTTCTGCAGGCGTAGTCCACGAAAGAAACAGCAATGACAACAGCACGAGTAACAGCAGCAAGAGTAACAGCAACAGAACTAAGAGCAGCAGACAGCATTAACAGCGTCACACACAGCAGCAGACAGCATTAACAGCGTCACACACACAGCAGCCGCAGCAGAGAGCATTAACAGCGTCACACACACAGCAGCAGACAGCATTAACAGCGTCACACACAGCAGCAGACAGCATTAACAGCGTCACACACAGCAGCAGCAGACAGCATTAACAGCGTCACACACACACAGCAGCAGCAGCAGCAGCAGCACACACACACACACACCAGCAGACAGCATTAACCGCAGCAGGAACAGCGGCGCCTCCGGCCAATCGCCGCCCCGATGATGACAACACGACCCTCTGACACGAAGATCTACACACACACACACACACAGGGTCAGCCACGTGTACATAAACAGTCACATACATACATACCACACCACTTATACGCACATACGCTCACACAAGGTCAGCCACGTGTACAGAGTCACGTACGTACATACATACATACCACACCACTTATACGCACATACGTCCAGACACACACAAGGTCAGCCACGTGTACAGAGTCACGTACGTACATACATACCACACCACTTATACGCACATACGCTCAGACACACAATGTCAGCCACGTGTACAGAGTCACGTACGTACATACATACCACACCACTTATACGCACATACGTCCAGACACACACAAGGTCAGCCACGTGTACATAGACAGTCACATAGGCTGCGACTATTAATAAACCGTTTATTATTATTATTATTTTACATAAATACCACACCACTTATACGCACATACGCTCAGACACACACAAGGTCAGCCACGTGTACAGAGTCACGTACGTACATACATACATACCACACCACTTAAACGCACATACGCTCAGACACAATGTCAGCCACGTGTACACAGACAGTCACATACATACCACAACACTTATACGAACACACGCACATACGCTCACTCACACACACACACACACGTCACAAGGCCACGCACATACACGTGAACGTTGGCTTAAGGTCACGGTCAAACTCACATACCGCTTAACATGGGGATTGTAATAAATAAATATATATATATATATATATATATATATATATATGTGTATGCTCTCTCAAACTTACATACGCACATACAAAAAACATACATATAAAAATATACACACATACATACAAAAAAATAAATGTGCGCGCGCGCGCACACACGGAATACCTCACTAATTCCGGTCTGGTCCAAATCAGATTCAAAGCACTTCAACTATAATCCCCCGCACGCAGTAACCCCCAGCCAAGCGCACTCAAAGTCACAGGCACTCAAGTTTCACATATTCAGACAATCATATTCATTCAGCCACACACACACTCATTGTTCATTTACTCAATAAATCAATGAAAATCTCTCCACTACTCCGCCACCCTATGACATTGTGTATGTGTGTGCGTGTGTCTGTCTGCATATGACCTTATACTTGTGTGTGTGTGTTTTTGGGTGACTATATGTGCGTGTTCATATAATTGTAGTATGTATGTATGGCTGTCTATGTACACGTGGTTGACCTTGTGTGTGTGTGTGTGTGTGTGTGTAAATATTTAAAAAACATGTCCTTGGTTAACCATGTTGTATTGATTGCGGTGCTTGTAAGCAGTCAGAGCGTGTTAGATAGATCCTCTTGACGGTGCTTAGGTGAGGGGTTGAGGAGAGAGAGAGAGGGGGAGGGAGAGGGGAGGGGGGTTGAGGGGAGAGAGAGAGAGAGAGAGGAGGGGGGGTTGAGGAGAGAGAGGGAGGGAGGGAGGGAGGGAGAGAGAGATATTGAGGGAAGGGGGGTTGAGGGGATGGGGGTTGAGGGGAGGGGAGTGAGGGGGTGGGAGGGAGATGAGGGGGGTGGGAGGGGGGTTGAGAAGGAGAGAGTGAGGGGAGGGTAAGTAAGGGTCCCAAAAATCGACCCCCCAGGTATATGCCAGGTAGCCAGTTATCGCCCCATAATATACTTCCCCCCCCCCCCCATCCCTTTGTTGTCACCGTTGCCAGGACTACACCATCACCACCATACCCCTTACCACCATACCCCTTACCACCACAACACTCCTATCACCATCACAACACTACTACTACCACCACCCTGCCACCATCATCACCATCGATCACCAAGCTCACCTCGGCTAGTCGTCTTTGTTGAGCGTATCGAGTGGTCACCAGGATGGGACGGCTGCCTTCCTCCCCTGATGAGACGAAAGACACGCACACACCTACACACACCATCACCAGTCACACAAGTCCCTCACTATACGCTCTTCACTAACACCAAAACATTTTATTTTATTTCTTGCATCAACTTTCTAAACAAGAGTGAAAGTGATACATGTATTTATTTACATCTTGACACAGACCAGAGCAAGTACAGTTACCTGATGATGATGATGACAGGTGTGGTACAGATCGTGATAGTAATGGTGGTGGTCGTGCTAGTGGTTATGGTGGCAGCGGTGGTAACAAGTTAAGTTAAGTAGCAGCAGTAGCAGTAGTAACTGTCGGTCACCACACCCCATTATTAACCACCGTACTGCTGCTGTTATTACTCCTACCCCCTTCCTTCCTCCCTCCCTTACCCTACCCCCTTCCTCCCTCCCTTACCCTACCCCCTTCCTCCCTCCCTTACCCTACCACACGCCCACCCTGCCACCAACCACAGACACACCTTACTTACCTACCTGCCTACCTACCCACGCCCTCGCTGCCCCCCCCCCCCCCCCCGTCTCCACAATTGCACATGCCTACGCCTATACATGTTCTATTTAACGACTACACTATACCTACCTACCCTGCCTGACCACCCCCCCCCCACTCCGCATCAACCCCCAACTCCACCACCACCTCCCCCACAACCTCTCTCATGCCAGGCTTACGGGCCACAAATAGCAACAGCCTGGTCGATCAAAGGTCACGCCATCAAGCTTACTGACCCTCCACACCTGCCCCGGGGACTCCGACCACCATCTGCCCCAGGGACTCCTACCACCATCTGCCCCAGGGACTCCTACCACCATCTGCCCCAGGGACCCCGACCACCACCTGCCCCAGGGACCCCGACCACCACCTGCCCCAGGGACCCCGACCACCACCTGCCCCAGGGACCCCGACCACCACCTGCCCCAGGGACCCCGACCACCACCTGCCCCAGGGACCCCTACCACCATCTGCCCCAGGGACCCCTACCACCACCTGCCCCAGTGACCCCTATCACCATCTGACGCAGGGACCCATACCACCATCTGCCCCAGGGACCCCTCCACCACCTGCCCCAGGGACCCCTACCACCACCCGAATCCGTCCATTTGTCGGCGAGTCCGAGAGTAGAAAATACAACAATTCAAACATACAAACCATGGATCTCACCCCAACTCAGTGAATGGTAATAATAACAGCAAGACGCCAGAAAATAATAAACCACCATCAACACTGGCATAACTGTACAGTTATCTGGTCGGCACCGGGACCTCGGACTTTGTTGTGGGTGGCGGAGGAAGGTGGCCGTGTGGACTCCCAACCTACTGACATAAACCTACTTATAAAATATAAACTACAGCCGTCAAAGCCACACACAACCCTCCAAAAATACCAATATGTCTCGACTTTACTTTTTATTTAAGCTAAATTGACTAATGTACTTTATGGTTCGGAGTAAAAGACCAATTTCCCGTTGCGCGCCTCCCTGCGGGTGACACATGAACTAGTGGGTGTCAGTACTGTGTTGTGGTGCCTGTCTGTCACAACGTGGTCCACTTCTTGGATAACTGTCTCCTGTGGCCGTGGTTGGAGTAAAGCGAGTTTATATATTTTTGTGTCTATATTATTGGATCACCTAAATAGTAACCCCCCCCTCCCCCCAGGTTATTTCCCTCAATTAAAACAACCCGAACACTACATAGGAACATAAGGAGTCTACAATAGGCCGGTTGGCAGCTCCTGTCTAGAGTTAGAACCACTCTCTGCCATCCATGAATCTATCCAGCCTCCTTTTAAAACTTTCCAGCGTTCCAACACTTACTACAAAGTTGCTAAGCTTGTTCCACTCGTCCACCACCCTATTCGTGAACCAGTTCCTTCCTATCTGCCTCCTAAACCTAAACTTATTCAACTTAAATCGTTGCTCCGAGTCTTATCCTGCTCGGACATTATAAGAACTTTATATCTCCTTTATTGATTCCTTTCACCCACTTAAATACTTCTATCATATCTCCCCGCACTCTTCGTCTTTCTAGGGAATGCAAGTTTAGTTTCTTTAACCTATCTTGATATGGAAGGTTTCTAAATCCCGGAATCATTTTCGTCATTCTTCGGTGCACCGACTCCAGTGAATTGACATCCATTCAATAATAAGGGCACCAGAACTGAACTGCATAATCGAGGTGGGGCCTGACTAGCGCAAGATATAGTTGCAATATGACCTCCGCACTCTTATTACTTACACTTCTCGATATAAAACCTAATACTCTGTCTGCCTTATTTCGAACATTAACACACGGTTTTCTAGGCCGAAGGCCCGGGCTTACAAATACCCTTAAGTCTCTTGCACAAGTCGACTTCTCGAGGTTGATGTTAAGGTTGTATACATTGACAGTATTTGTTCCTCCAATATTAAGTACGCTGCACTTGCTGGTGTTAAATTTAATTTGCCATTTTCTGACCACTCCTGCAGTTTATTTAAATCCTCCTGTAGTGCATTTGCATCCTGCCCTGCATTAATCTGCCGCCCTATTATGGTGTCATCCGCAAACTTGCTTATGTCACTGCTGATCCCAGTATCTAGATCGTTTATGTAGATTATGAACAAGAGTGGGCCCAGTACTGACCCCTTGGGAACCCAACTAGTGACAAGTGCAAACAGGCACTAGTCGATCCATAGGTTACCATGATGAGATGTATCAAGTGAAACATGTATATGGAGCAAGTAACAAGATCACTAGATTACAAGATGTTGTAACCGCTAGATTAAGGTTAGGATATAAGTACCTTTGGCAGTATGTTCCTCAAGCAGATGTAAACAAAACTAAATGTAAAGTGTGTGGCCATACATATGGCCACGCACTTGAACACGACGTCCTCGACGTGTGAAGATAGAACCTTTTAGGGACAGGTCCAAGCACACTGTGTGTGAAATGGCACAACACTTCATCTCTAATGGCAAGATAGCCGACATATTAAGATTGTATCCACTTTTTTGCACTTAGTAACTATATCAATTCTCATGTACAGAACCAAATACGCAATGTGCTTGAATACCTCCCACGTAAATGTGAATAACAAAGTGTGAGGCCAGACATACTGCCTCACACGCCTGTACTCACGCATTTGTGAATAAGTTACCCTTTATGTATAGAACTAAACAAATAATGTAAATGAAATAATGTGTAACATTCAGTGCCATAATATCCTGACAACGGGGGTTAATTATTATGACCCTTTGTAAACCCTACTCTGTAATCCTTTTGCGCTATCGCTCACAGGATGAGTGTGGGGTGCACAATAAAGTAGCCGCTGCAAGCGGCAAAATCAACCACTCGGATTTAACACCATCTACGCTGACCCCGTGTTCTATCGGTGAGCCACGATTTTATCAAATTTATAATTTTCCCCTCGACACCATGAGCCTTAACTTTTCTCAGAAGCCTCTGATGCGGTACTCCGTCAAACGCTTTGCTAAAGTCTAAGTAAATAACTTCGTAATTTTCGTCATTATCTACTACCTCGAAGACTTAACTAAAAAACGTCAGCAGATTTGTTGAACAAGATTTTCCCTTTGTAAACCCATGTTGAGAGTCGTAGATTAATTTGTTTTCTCTAAATGCGATCGGATGTTATTTGCTATAATTAATTCAAGAAATTTCCCCACTACTGACGTCAAATTCATTGGCCGGTAATTTGACGCTGATGCTCTGTCTCCCTTTTTGAATATGGGAGGAGTTAAGTTATGGTTGGTTGGTTATGATTAGGTTATAATACGTTAGGTTATGGTTAGAGTTAATCAACAGGTGTTGAAATGTGCCGGGGGTTATTCTTCAGGTGATCCAATTGAAATTACGGATGACAATTTTATCCCTAAACAAAATCATGATAAAAGTTTGCTTAAAATTATTTCCAAGTTCACACGTAACATCCACCAGTCCGCCCACTAACGGTAACTGCTCGCTGGAGTATGAGAACAGAGTGACAGTACCCCCCCCCCCCCCACCACCTGTGTGTTCCAATTAACTTGTATCATCATTTAAGGCAAAGATAAACAACAAGCCATGTCACCTGAAAATTAACCCCCCCCCCCCAAGCTTAATTCGCCTCAAGATTAACCACCCTAACTTAAATCTAACCTAACCTAATATTAATCTAACCTAACATTAATCTAACCTAACATTAACCTAACCTAACATTAACCTAACCAAACATTAATCAAACCTAACCTAACTTTAACCTAACCTAACATTAATCTAACCTAACATTAACCAAACCTAACATTAACCAAACCTAACATTAACCAAACCTAACATTAACCAAACCTAACATTAACCAAACCTAACATTAACCAAACCTAACATTAACCAAACCTAACATTAACCAAACCTAACATTAACCAAACCTAACATTAACCAAACCTAACATTAACCAAACCTAACATTAACCAAACCTAACATTAACCAAACCTAACATTAACCAAACCTAACATTAACCAAACCTAACATTAACCAAACCTAACATTAACCAAACCTAACATTAACCAAACTTCAATCTAACCTAAAATAACAAACCTAACCTAACCATACACAAGCTAACTCCCTCCAGTGTGTTTAATCCCCAAATGAAATAAACAAGGGTGGCTAATCTTCAGGTGATCCCCACATTGGGCTGGCAGTAGGAGAACGCCCTAACAACACACATACAACACCCAAGAAAGAACAAGTGAATGGACGGCAGTGAATGAAAAAGGGATTAAGTCTGTATCTCTTAGTCTGGGCTGTCCTGAGGGTCTGGACTGGCGGCTAGGAGGAAAAAAAGATGAAATTATACCATTCAGGTCTCCCCCCCCCCCCCTTCCCCGCGTGTGTGTGTTGGAAGCAGTTGACCCCAATTTATCGCTCGAGGATAAGTCATAAAACCCGGAACAGCGAACACCAAACCTCACTTTACTACTTACGTCTGACCACCTGAACATTAGACACCTCAGCTTATTTCACCTGATGAGTAACCACCTCAATTAGAGCTAACCTAACCAAATCTAACATAGCCTAAATTTAACTACCCTAACCTAATATAACCTAACTCAGCCAAACCTAATCTGGCATAAATTAATCTAACCCAACTCGCCAGGTAACGTTTGGATAATTAATCAGGTAAAATAGTTAGGGTGTCAAATCTTCAGGTGTTTCCCTATCATGGGTTAGGTTAACTCAACCCACGGATCCCAGACACCTTTTAATCAGATTCCCGGGTTCACAATGGTGGTGTCGATATATCAGAATCATAAGTACATAAGAATGAAGGAAACTGCAGCGGGCCTACTGGCCCATACTGGGCAGTCTGGTTTACACCCAACCCCTATTGCTCATATATCCATCCAACCTATGTTTGAAGCTATCCAGCGTATTCGAGTTAATGGTGATATTTGGTAACTTGTTCCGCTAGTCTACTACTCTTTCCAGGCCAATGTTTACCTATCTCGCGCCTAAATCTAAATTTGTCTAATATAAAACCATTGCTACGAATTCGCTCCTGGTTGGATAGTTTGAGTACCTTTGTAATGTCCCCTTTGTTTAGCCCTGACTTCCATTTATACACCTCCTTCATATCGCCCCTCACTACGTCTCTCGAGGGAGTGCAAATTAAGATGCTTTAACCTGTCTCTGTACTCAAGGTTCCTAATGCCCAGGATTAGTCTTGTCATTCTCCTCCGAATTCTTTCCAAGGATTCTATATCCATTCTGTAATACGGTGACCAGAATTGAACTGCGTAATCCAAGTGAGGTCTCGCAACCGCAAAATATAATTTTAGGATGACCTCGCTAGTTTTGTAACTAACACTTCTTTGTATGTATCCAAGTACTTTATTAGCCTTGTTTCGAGCAAATACACATTGTTTACTTGGCTTAAGATCCCTACTTATCATTACTCCCAAATCTTTCTCGCAGTCGGATTTCTCAATAACATCGTTCATCTGACATCTGGTTTCCCTGTTTACATCTCCTACACTGAGTGTGCCCATGGGGTATAAATTGGTTACACACTATACTGTACTCCAGGTTTTTGTTTTGACGTATTTCGGAGCCTCGACCAGTAGTTAAAATCGAGAGAGCTGTTCTTGATGAGAGAGAGAGAGAGAGAGAGAGAGAGAGAGAGAGTGTGTGTGTGTTTCGTCAACCACCTGTCAACAATACAGCAAAATTTGTTACTTTATCATTATTTATTTTTAAAAAGAGAAAATACTCTGGTAATACCCGTCGTTTTAGCCCGATGATTCATACTTTGCTTCTAAATACGGTTTGATAAGAATTTAAATTTCACCCAAACCATTTTTTCCTAATTGTAATCCCTAAGTAAACATTTAAGTGTAATAATATACGGTACTTACACTATAGCTTACGTGAAGATTAGCCACCCCAAATTATTTTACCAGATGATGAAACGCTCTAACGTGAACCTAACACCCCTAGGTAGCGTTAGGTTGTTTAATCCTCAGGTGTCTACTGTATGCTGGGGAATCTAATCTTCATGGGATATGGCAAATGAAATTCAACACCAGCAAGTGCAGTGTACTTAATATTGGAAGAACAAATACTTATAATGTATACAGCCTTAACAACATCAACCTAGAGAAGTCGACTTGTGAAAGAGACCTAGGGGTACTTGTAAGCCCGGACCTACGGCCTAGAAAACAGTGCGTTAATGTTCAAAATAAGGCAAACAGAGTATTGGGTTTTATATCTAGAAGTGTAAGTAACAAGAGTGCAGAGGTCTTATTGCAACTATATCTTGAGCTAGTCAGGCCGCACCTCGATTATGCGGTTCAGTTCTGGTGCCCCTATTATAGAATGGATATAAATTTACTAGAGTCGGTGCATCGAAGAATGACAAAAATGATTCCGGGACTTGGAAGCCTTCCATATCAGGATAGGTTAAAGAAACTTAACTTGCATTCCCTAGAAAGACGAAGAATGCGGGGAGATATGATAGAAGTATTTAAATGGGTGAAAGGAATCAATAAAGGGGATCTAGATAAAGTTCTTATAATATCCGAGCAGGATAGGACTCGGAGCAACGGATTCAAGTTGGATAAGTTTAGGTTTAGGAGGGAGATAGGAAGAAACTGGTTCACAAATAGGGTGGTGGACGAGTGGAACAAGCTTAGCAACTTTGTAGTAAGTGCGGGAACTCTGGAAAGTTTCAAAAGGAGGCTAGATAGATTCATGGATGATAGAGAGTGGTAGTAACTCTCGACAGGAGCTGCCATGCACAGGCCAACCGGCCTATTGCAGACTCCATATGTTCTTATGTTCCGTTTTCTATGATGTAAGCAGTCAACCACGCCTCCTCAACCCCCCACTCCTACCAACCCTAAAATTATGTTTCTTATTCATTTCCGCACTTCTACTAGACAGCTGTACTGTACGTCTCTCTGGTCGCCCTAGAGGGCCGGTGGGGGTCATTTCCCCTTGATTGGAACAATTTATTTAGCCAGAACAATACAGATACAAAAAGTAATCAATATAGATATGGCCGAGCCTGAGCTCTCTTAGTGGCACCAATACTGTATATTTATCCCAAGGAATTTGTATAAAGCTTTTAGTGTTATCTGGTTTACAATATGTTACATGATGTTAGTAAATACATATTACAATGTTACCACGTTTATATATATATATATATATATATATATATATATTTATATATATATATATATATTTATATATATATATATATATATATATATATATATATATATATACACACACACACAGTAGAGTAATCTGTTAATTGGGTGGCAGCAATACCGTACAACACGGGCTGTGCTAAAGTAAAACAATAAAACAGTCAGTGTCGTAATGGTAAAATATACAATCACTGGCAATGGGAGTTTCTATCAACGTGACAATATACAGTATGTTGTATTGGATTTTAATGGCACAGTAAAACCTAAGTGTTAGATACAATTTAATACTTAAACAATAGTTGTCTTTTTAGAGACGATTTAAAGTTCTCTGGAGTCTAGTATTACCCAAGATGGTGTACTGACTTAACAACCGTACTACCCCTCTTGACCCCCATCCTTATTAAGGTAAGAACATAAGAACATAAGAATGGAGGAAACTGCAGCGGGCCTATTGGCCCATACTGGGCAGTCCCGTTTACACCCAACCCCTATTGCTCATATGAGCATCCAACCTGTGTTTGAAGCAATTCAGCGTATTCGAGTTAATGATGATATTTGGTAACTTGTTCCATTCATCCACTACTCTGTTTCCAAACCAGTGTTTACCTATTTCACGCCTAAATCTAAATTTGTCCAATTTAAAACCATTGTTACGAGTTCGCTCCTGGTTGGATAATTTGAGTACCTTTGTAATGTCCCCTTTGTTTAGCCCTGACTTCCATTTATACACCTCTATCAGGTCGCCCCTCGCTCTACGTCTCTCAAGGGAGTGCAAATTAAGATGCTTTAACCTGTCTCTATACTCAAGGTTCCTGATACCCGGGATTAGTCTTGTCATTCTCCTCTGAATTCTTTCCAAGGATTCTATATCCATTCTGAAATACGGTGACCAGAACTGGACTGCGTAATCCAGGTGTGGTCTCACAAGAGCAAGATACAGTTTTAGGATGACCTCGCTAGTCTTGTAACTAACACACCTTTGTATGAACCCAAGTACTTTATTAGCCTTGTTACGAGCAAAAACACATTGTTTACTTGGCTTAAGGTTCCTACTTATCATTACTCCTAAATCTCTCTCGCAGTCGGATTTCTCTATGGCATCGTTGTTCATCTGGTATCTGGTTTCCCTGTTTACATTTCCTATACTGAGTACTTTACATTTGTCAATGTTGAATTTCATCTGCCATTTTTCAGACCATTCGAAAAATTTGTTTAGATCCTCCTGTAGTTTTGCCGAGTCCTCGTCAGATTTGATAACACGTCCTATTTTAGTATCATCAGCAAATTTGCTTATGTTGCTGTCTATGCCGATATCTATGTCGTTTATGTATATAATAAACAATAATGGTCCAAGTACTGAGCCTTGGGGAACTCCACTTGTGACGTTGCTCCATTGGGACTTAGTGCCGTTAATGCTCACTCGCTGTTTCCTGTCCTGTAACCACGCCCTAATCCATTTAAGGATGTCACCTTTGATGCCATGAGCTTCTACCTTTCTAATTAGTCTTTCGTGGGGTACTCTGTCGAAGGCTTTGCTAAAGTCGAGATATACCACATCATAATTGTGCCCCTCGTCCACTGATTCGAAAACTGATGAAAAGAATGTTAATAGATTAGTTAGGCAAGAACGTCCGCTTGTGAAGCCATGCTGGGAATCATTGATCAATCTGTGCTTCTCCAGGTGATTTCGAATAGAGTTTGAAATGATTGCTTCCAGTAATTTGCCTACTATTGATGTTAGACTGATTGGGCGGTAGTTAGAGGATAGTGATCTATCCCCCTTCTTGAAGATCGGTATTACATTCGCTATCCTCCAGGATTCTGGTACTACACCTGTTTTTTAAGGACATGTTAAACAACTTTGCTAAGGGCATACTAAGCTCTTCCTTACATTCCTTTAATACTCTGGCAAATATCTCATCGGGACCAGGTGACTTATTAGGCTTTAGTTTGTCTATTTGCTTACTAACATCGTTACTAGTCACTACTATCTCACTTAATTTGTTTTCTTCACTATCTCTGAATAGAGTCGGTGCCTCGGGTATCATGTTTAAATTTTCGCTGGTGAAAACTGTTGAAAAATATTTATTCAAATTATTGCTCATTTCTCCGTCGTTATCAGTGAGCTCGCCGGAGTCTGACCGTATTGGTCCAATCTTTTCTCGTGTTTTAGTTTGGTACATTTGGTAGAATCCTTTGGGGTTTGTCTTTGCCCCCCTTGCTATCCTTACCTCATTATTCCTCTTTGCTTTCCTTATCTCGGTTTTAACCCTACTCGCCAATACCCTATAATAGTCCCGGAGGTGAATTTCGCCACGATTTATCCTTCTACCTATAGCCTTCCTTTGGCCAATGATGTTCTTTAAATAATTATTTATCCATTTAGGGTCATTGTTGTTTGATCTGAGTTTTTTGTATGGTATGTTCTGCCTTTGTGCATTAAGTAACTCACTATTTAAATTGTCGTGGAACTCGGCAATCTCAGATCTCGTTATCAGGTCGGTGTCATCTGTCAGGTTCACGGCCAAGCGCGACACCCCCTCTCTCAGCTGCCTCTTTAAACTGTCAAAGTTTGCCCTTCTGAAATCTGGTACTTTAGTGGAATTTTCCTTACGTTTGCCCTGAAAATCTAACTGGAATCGAATTTCTTTGTGATCGCTGTTTGCAAGTTCGTTCCCTACCTCGACATTGCTAATGAGGTTTTCTCTGTTTGACAAAACTAAATCCAATATATTATTACCCCGTGTGGGTTCGGTTATATGTTGACTTAGGAAACAGTCCTGGATCGTCTCGAGAAAATCCTCTGATTCTGAGTTTCCCGTAAGGTCGGTCCAATCTATTTGGCCAAGGTTAAAGTCGCCTACTATACAGACTTTGTTGTGAATGGAAGCCCTGCGCATTTCATCCCAGACAAGTCGCTCATTGACTCTGTCAAGATTGGGGGGTCTATATATTACTCCTGTGATTAATTTTTCCCGACCGTCGCTTAATTCTATCCAAATTGTTTCTGTATTCCTCTCAGTTTTTATTTCCTTATTTATTTCACACTTCAGATTATCCCTAAAATAGATTGCTACTCCGCCTCCTTTCCTGGTCTGCCTATCGGTATGGAACAGTTTGTAACCCGCAATTTGGTATTCGACTGGTAATTCACGTGTGTCTAGGTTGATCCATGTTTCAGTGAATGCAATTATATCGATTTCTTCGGTACATACCAAGGCCCTAATATCATCCATTTTGTTTCTCATACTTCTACTGTTCGCGTAATATACATTTAAGTTAGTCGTGTTCTGAGTCCTTCCCTTACCGCGTTTAGTTTTAAACTCCCTGTCTAATTTAGTTATGTCATCATTCCTAACACTATTTCCCTGTAATCTTTCGCCTTGTTTACCCGCTCCCACTGCAGTCTCCTCCACCCCCGTGCCCCTATGTTCTCTTAGCAGTTTAAAGACTTCGATATCTTTTGAACTGCCCCCTCTAGAGCCCCAGCCAGGGTTGCTACTCCATCCCTAGACAGGTGCACTCCATCCCTAGCATAAAGGTCCCTTCTGCCATAGAAGTTGTCCCAGTTGTCAATGAATGGGACTGATAGGTGTATGGACACGTCAGTTACCTTTCGTTGTTAGTTGAAAATCGATGGAAATGAAGTCCAGCTTGTTTGAATTTTCTTATTGGTCCGTTACGTCAAGCAATTGATAGGTGATTCCGTGACTGGGTGTCATAGTTCTCAAGGTCGATAGAGGAGTGCTGCTCACACCTTACCCAAAATGCCACCATGACATCACAGCGTAGACAACAAAGCACCACCTACGTGCGCGGGAAAACCTCTATAGACATTGGTAGTGTGTACGTCGGCTCATAGGTGGCACCCTAGTCGACGCTGTAAATGGTCGATTTCACCACCTTACTTTCATAGGATATTTGGTGTTACTAAAGGAGGAAAGTGTAATACCCGGAAAAAAAGTTGCAACGTTTGGTTGAGTTAAAGAGGACAACACCTCACATGCAATCCAAGCGAGGATCGAATCAGGGTAGCAGTCGTGTGAATCACGCCTGCGCTACCACGCCGTCCCACCAACACATGTGAGGCAACAATAACAGCTGGAAAAATATAGGAAAAAGGCGAAAGAAGTAAAGCTTAGAATTGAAGGAAAAAGAAAACCGACAAAGAAAGACAGTGAGCAAGGTCAGACGGATAATGAGCAGACTAAACACAGGTTAAAAAAAAAATCCTAGAAGCGGTAAATCCCCGACCCAGGAGAGGATGGTCGTGAGGGGATTAATTGGAAGGTCACAGGAAAGGTTAACTTGGGTCACGAGAGAACGTCCTCAAGGACTGACCTGACCTCTCTCTTCCCCCAATCCCTCCCAATTTTTTTTTCTCTCTCTCTCTACTTCTGTGTCTGATTCTCTCTCTCATTTCAAGCTTTTCACTTTGTTTCTTATTGCCCCCCCCCCCTCTCCCTCCACACATAATAATGGTTGTCCCTCGTGTACGAGGTTGGCCGGCCTTAGGGCCACTTTGACGTGAATTTGTTTAAGGTGTAGAAGCTGTCGCCAACACAACAACCACACCCTAAGTTAACGAGCTGCATGACCCAGTGTCAAGGAATAGTCCGAAAAGACCGGACAACTAAACCAACTGCACTGGTTAACCCTTACCCCGGAACACGATCCACAAATCGATTAACATCCAGGTCTCCAATTACTGCTGGGTAGACAGAGGCAAATGGTCTAAAGAATCTAGCCGAAAATTTCACTCTGCCCGGGAATTGAACCTGAGTCCACTCACTTGCGAGGCGAGCATGCTGACCACTGTACCACACATACATACATAATTACAGCACACTTTCCTGGTAACTCAAGTATTTGGGGATTTAATAACGGTGGATGGAAGGGAGACCGTATGAAAAGAGTAAAGGGGAGAGAGAGATAAATGGAAGAGAATAAGAAAGATAGTTGGAGGAGGCAGTGCATAAAAGGGGGCAGTGAGAAGAAATTAGAAAGAGAAGCCAGTAGGGAGAGAAAGAGGGTACAAAAGAAAGGGAGAAACGGATGGAAATGAATAAGGAGAAAGCAGGGAGGGAAGAAGAAGAAGGGATGTGGAGTGGGGGGGATAGTTAAAGCACACTGGCCGCTACAGGTTGAGTAACACCCACGCTGCAACACTGTGACAGAGCAGTACTTGTCACGCTAAAGCTCCCTGCTGTGACGCTGTTATTGCCACACATCCAACGGTAACGGGGAGGAGGTGGAGGGCGAAGAGGGAGGAGGCGGAGGAGAGTAGAGGGAGGAGGCGGAGGGGAGTAGAGGGAGGAGGCGGAGGGGAGTAGAGGGAGGAGGCGGAGGGGAGTAGAGGGAGGAGGCGGAGGGGAGTAGAGGGAGGAGGCGGAGGGGAGAAGAGGGAGGAGGGGAGGGGAGGAGGAGGGAGGGGAGAGAGGGAGGAGGGGAGGGGAGAGGGAGGAGGCGGAGGGGAGAGAGGGAGGAGGGGGAGGGGGAGAGGGAGGAGGGGGGGAGGGGGAGAAGAGGGAGGAGGCGGAGGGGAGAAGAGGGAGGAGGCGGAGGGGAGAAGAGGGAGGAGGCGGAGGGGAGAAGAGGGAGGAGGCGGAGGGGAGAAGAGGGAGGAGGCGGAGGGGAGAAGAGGGAGGAGGCGGAGGGGAGAAGAGGGAGGAGGCGGAGGGGAGAGAGGGAGGAGGGGGGGGAGAGGGAGGAGGGGAGGGGAGGAGAGGGGAGGGAGGGGAGAAGAGGGAGGAGGCGGAGGGGAGAAGAGGGAGGAGGCGGAGGGGAGAAGAGGGAGGAGGCGGAGGGGAGTAGAGGGAGGAGGCGGAGGGGGAGAGGGAGGAGGCGGAGGGGAGTAGAGGGAGGAGGCGGAGGGGAGTAGAGGGAGGAGGCGGAGGGGAGTAGAGGGAGGAGGCGGAGGGGAGTAGAGGGAGGAGGGGAGGGGAGAGAGGGAGGAGGGGAGGGGAGTAGAGGGAGGAGGAGGAGGGGAGTAGAGGGAGGAGGGGAGGGGGAGGAGGGAGGAGGGGAGGGGGAGAGAGGGGGGAGGGGGAGAGGGAGGGGAGGAGGAGGGGAGGAGGGAGGGAGGGGGAGAGGGGAGGAGGGGAGGGGAGAGGAGGGAGGAGGGGGAGGGGAGAGAGGGAGGAGGGGGAGGGGAGGAGAGGGAGGAGGGGAGGGAGAGAGGGAGGAGGGGAGGGGAGAGGAGGGAGGAGGGGAGGGGAGAGAGGGGAGGAGGCGGAGGGGAGTAGAGGGAGGAGGGGGAGGAGTAGAGGGAGGAGGGGAGTAGAGGGAGGAGGGGAGTAGAGGGAGGAGGGGAGTAGAGGGAGGAGGGGAGTAGAGGGAGGAGGGGGAGTAGAGGGAGGAGGGGAGGGGAGGAGAGGGAGGAGGTGGAGGGGAGTAGAGGGAGGAGAGGGGAGGGAGAGAGGGAGGAGGGGAGGAGGGAGGAGGGGGGAGGGGAGGAGGGGAGGAGGGTGGAGGGGAGTAGAGGGAGGAGGGGAGGAGAGGAGGAGGGGAGTGAGAGGGGAGGAGGGGGAGAGGGGAGGAGGGGAGAGAGGGAGGAGGGGAGGGAGAGGGAGGAGGGAGGGGAGGGAGAGGGGGAGAGGGAGAGGGGGGAGAGGAGGGAGAGGAGGGGGAGGAGGGAGGAGGGGAGGAGAGGGAGGAGGGGAGGGGAGAGGGGAGTCGGTAGGAGGAGGTGAGGTAGGGGAGGGGTGGAGGGGAGTAGAGGGAGGAGGTGGAGGGGAGTAGAGGGAGGAGGTGGAGGGGAGTAGAGGGAGGAGGTGGAGGGGAGTAGAGGGAGGAGGTGGAGGGGAGTAGAGAAATGATAAATAAAGGGCATAAATTATGTGTATTCCATAACTTAATAACGTACATAAACAAGTACACACACAACGCTGATCATAAAACTTACACACACATATACACATACACACACTTTCCAAAACTTAAATACACACAGACAAAAACCATCATCAGATACATACATAAAATATTAGTTCTAACATATATTGTATACTTACATCGTAGTCTGCACACACACACACACGCACACACAGATGCACCTAACAATACACACACACACATCGTCATAAACCATCTCACTACTGAACAAAACGACCATTTGTGTGTTGTGTACAGTGTTTGGCGATTAATTATCAACATGGCGGTGTTAAGACTCCTTCACCTCGCGTTAGAGTGAAGCTCCCCCAGTCGACCCAGCTGAAGTACGGGGACCTAACCTTTACAGCTGGGAAGTAAGAGGTGTGTAGCGAGGGTCGTGCTGTATCCACTTTTGAATTTTTAAGATCTTATACACTGTAATATGAGACCTAACGATGACTGTACCCTAAATACAGAATAAAGAATAATTATCGTTAGCGAATTGGTTATATATATATATATATATATATATATATATATATATATATATATATATATATATATATATATATATATGCAAGTAAATCACTGTAGGTGCGCGTGATCTAGGTATATGCTGATAACCACCAGGAAAGAAGAAAACACGAAGTTCTTCTTTCCTGGTGGTTATCAGCATATATATATATATATATATATATATATATATATATATAATATATATATATATATAGATATATATATACACACACACACACACACGTGAATATTGTATACGAGATTATATAAAACAAAAGTATATAATGAAAAACATTATATATCCACTACAGTACACAGCATTGACGCTCGCTGTAAAACTTTCCAACTTCCCGGGTAAGTTGGTGGCAAAGTTTGACCATAGATTAATTTACTTTTCTGCAAACTACCGCCCAAGCAAACTTTGAAAATACATTAGCGAGAGGTGAGGCGAGGCTGCAGCTTTAGGTGCGAACCAGTCCAGGGCATTACACTTAATAACACTCTTTCAGGAGGTGTGTGTACCGGAGACTTTAACCGTGTCTGCGGACCGAAACATTAGTTTTATGCTAACCTTGACCCTGTAAGCTGACCCTTTAAATTGGACATCACTTACGTCACACGACTTTGATTTTTGGGCGGCACATAACCAAACTATTAGGGGAGACAATTCTATTAACCACGTGTGTACGGGCTCCCCTCTGTGCTGAGTAAAATCGTCTGGTGTCAGCCCAGAGTGAAGAGGTTCACGTCCCCCCACTCACCCAACAGCATCGTGCTAACTATCCAATATTTCGAGGTCCAGTGTTGACATTGCAGTGATTTTCGGACCTTAGGAAGACAATAAATGTCTCCTGTACACGCACAAACCACCAGTACTGTGCCAATTGTGAACCCCTGAACCGGCCCCTTAAGCCAGACTGTCCCGATAATCTATTGCCGGGTCGACACATCTGGCAAGTTAGTAACGCTGTACCCATACCGGAACACTCAGCATGTAAACTTTGTGATAAACCTTTAAAGCATACACTTGAACACTATATTATTGAATGCAACACTGTCAAAGACTTCAGGCCACCTGGCTTATTGTATCATGAACTTTGTAATTACTACATTGAATCGGGGGTGCTTGGGCACATTCTTGCTGTTTATCCCAAATTTGCTAGCCCACACTGATTTGTCTTCAATTAGAATATGACGTCCAATGTATATGAACCACTGTCTTACATGGCAGCGAACAGTGACATCACCCACATGACTCTCACCTATATATACTGCTAATGAATATGATGTATTTCTTTGCGTATGAACCTCTGTCCTGCATGGCAGTGAGAAGTGATACCACCCTCAGTGTCAAGAGGTGACTGAATTACTCAGAATAGGCAAACTGTACTTCAAGCTTTCTCAATAATTCTTTTAAACTAAAAACGTCGCTGGTGTTGCACCTTTCACCAACTTTGAAAGTACAAGAGGTAGAAAGTTAGCGGTGAGATTAACGTCACTTTCCCACCCAAAACTGTAGCAAATATTCAAAGTTTGTTGGAATTCAGACTAAGATATTCATTACAGGTTGGTCACACCTTAATTATCTCTTCCAGGTTTCTAATTTAATCTTTTTGGTGGGTGTAATTAGGCCACCTGAAGATTAGCCCCTAAATTGCCCAAGTTGCACTCTGGTTAATAACGACGGAAAACACCAGATAACAGAACTCAGCCAAGACACTACCAGTGTCCACAAAGGCTTCATCAAGGTACTGAGCGGACATGAGACTATAAATGGACAGACGTACGGCCGGTCAGACAGTGTGATGGCACTAAAGGGGGTAAAGATTCGTTTTAGTTACACCACAAAAACAGGTTTACTTGGTGTATTTTATGTTTCAAACGAACCTGACCTTCATTTCCGTCACAAATGAGGCTTTTTTTCCATAGAAAGCTAACTAACCTTACCTAACATCCTAGCCGGGAGGCTTACCCCCCTCCCCCCGGAAAAAATTATTTTTATGTCCGGTACCAATGAAAGCAACATTCTTGCAGTGTCATGGTGTAATTTTACGCGTTTTATTTTTGTGGACGTGAGAATAATATTCAAGAACAGTTATGGGGTGTACAAGGGCCATTTACGATGACCTTGTCCTGATCTTTTTTTTCAGCAATATCGCCTTTAACACATGGAACTCGGCACTTTTCGAAACTTTGGAAGAGTCTCGAAGTTTCCTGGTGGGAATTATTAGCTAGTACTCTACTCAAAATATCGAAACTTCGAGATCTCTCTAAAGCTTCGAAAAGGTGGTATTCCTGAAGCAAGATGAGGGCAAGAAGGTCATCGTAAATGGCGTCGTCCACCCCAGGACTGTTCTTGAATACGGCCCGCCCGAAATGAGAGGGTTGGTTGTAAACAAACAGCCGACAACAGCAGATAACTATTGTTTGAGGGTGAACATATTAAAAACTAAGCATTTGCACAAAGCACGTTACTCTTAAATATCAATTTGTAATTGTAATAAATAACATAGTTAGCGTAGTCAAAAACAATAGAATAGGAATGGGTGAAAGACGAATAAGTTTTTATTAACCTGTGTGTACTATCGAAGAGTCCAAAATACTCTAAAAATTTAAATTTGCAACAGAAACGAAATAGAATAAAGTTTGATTTCTGTTTCTCCCCATATAGAGAAATATGAAGTTCCGTGGTGTAACTAAAACGAATCTTAACCCTAAAAGGCATGGCTAGCAAGTCTTGATACAACTTTTATTCTCCTTTAAGAAATTTGTATTAAGTTACTGGATGTTATGCTTAAGATAGCTCCCCCCCCAGCGTATTTCACCTGAAGATTACTCACCCTAACACTATATGGGCGGGGGGTTGTTAGGTTAGAGTGACTAAACTTCAGGTGAAATAAGTTAAGGTGCTTAATCTTCAGATAATCTCTTCAACCATTCATGCACGTCTGCTGCGTCTCTCGACCTAAATCAGCACACACAACCTTCCCAAACTGGTCCTCGCGATTACAACGAACCAGTGTGTGTGTGTAAACAAACTCGCAATATGTGTCGAGTCCTTTATTTATAACCTTAATACTTAAGTAGTGCAGCGAAAGCCCCCACTACTGTATAACTGACGTCACTACCTAGATCACTACACGCTTTAGAGCAAGGGCGGATCCTGGGGGGTTCGGACCCCTCCCTTTGCATCAGAAAATTCCAATGCTTTTTCTTTAATGCAGTATTGTACTCAAGCATTTTTTTTATATTAAAAAGTAATCACTATTGACCTTAGAATATCGCCTAATATCAAGTGCACACGGCCTCAAAAAGCCCATGATATCGGTCAGATTAAAAAAAATAAAAAAGGCTGGGTGGGCTCGCTTTCTTGACCCCCCTCCCCCCTTTCCGATATTCCTGGATCCACCCGTCTGTATAAAGTGATGTCCGTTTTTATATTTACATTAATGAGTCCTATAAATACTTTGCTGACATCAACAAGGTCAATGCAGTCCTTGTTGACATCAAATCTAATACAAAATGTGCCAAAATCTTCCAGCGACGTCACCAAGTCCACCAAATCATTCTACTGACGTCACCAAGTCCACCAAATCATTCTACTGACGTCACCAAACGGTCACAAACTAATTCACCCAACATTTCCACATGCCTGTTAATTAAAGGCCGCCGGTATCAACTCGCATTAAAAATCACCAAACTAGCTCGAGTGTCGCCCTCACCAGCCAGGATCACCATGCGGACTAACCCTCACCAAGCACGTACACACACACACACACAAATAAGGAACGAGATCGGTTTCACCAATATTAGAAAAGTTTTGTCATTTTCACCAAGCAAGTTCCATTTACAAGCAGTCATTTTCACCAAGCTAGATCCATTTTTCAGTCTCCAAATGTCCTAAACTACTGTTATCACCAACAGCACCATTATTACCAAGAGCAGTTTAACCTCGTTTCACCAAGTTGAGAAAAAATAAGGCATGACTGGTACCATTAAGCATTTCACCAATTAACTTCCTTTCAGTCACCAATCTGCACATGGAACATTAGGCATTTCACCAATCTATGTCCTCTTCCAGTCACCAATCTTGGGCTACCATTAGCGTTACTCAGGAGCACCAGCACCGAGTTGAACCACTCACCAAGAGCAAAAGAGAAGAAAAAGTAATGACAACAGACTCGCCTTTTATAAGAACAACCGACATTCCACCAACCAATTTCCTCTTCCAATCACCAGTCGAGTGTTGTTGCTGCCCTGTCACCAAAGTAACATCACGCAGTCTAGCTTCACAAAGCGCAAAAAATAATAATGCAGGACACCGGATTCACCAATTTCAGAAGGGCAGGAAGGAGGAGTTTCACCAAGCACTCTTATATACTGCAGGTGTACAGTGATATCAGGGATAACATGGTCTGCCCAGTGAAGCACTAGGACCTCACCATTAACCTTGTTGGACTGGTGCCCAGAACTACTTGTAGTGGTAGGTGGGTAGGATTCTTACTATTGAGACTAGCGTACCCTGTTTTGTAACTTACAAATGTCTGGGGGGAAATTTTTAAATAAATGCTACGTAATTCTAGGGTATTCTGCTACCACTCGAGAATAAATACTCTATTTAAGAATTCTGTTTAAGTACTTACGGTATTATTTCCTTTAAATTGGGAGCTAGATATATAGAGTTTTCCGCGGACAACCAGCGTTACCCTACCTCCACGAGCTACAGCCGAACACTAAACATGTTGGTTGAAGGCTATAGCCCGCATCCCTCCCCACACGCCACTCGCCAGTGACGTCACTCCCTCGCCGCCCAATGGCATCCGCGCTCGGTCAAAACAAATCTGACGTCATCGACGGCAGATCAATCACGGAACGGGGAGCCAAAGGGGCGAATATTTCCCCCTCCCACTGTCACTTCTTCAGTGCCAGTAATGAACCTGGTGTGCCTTTGATGTAGGCAATGACGTCACGATCAAATTTACCACCACGAGGCAGCCACACACATCTAAAACTCCAGCGCAACGAATTTCAAGACCAGCGGTGTGTTTCAGCCCACGACACTCATCAAAGGTTAACGACACTACTGGAACTACCACCATCCAGTAACACAAACAAAACACACTAAAACAACTAAAAACAAATCAAAACCCACATACACAAGAAAAGGAACTTACTCGCTCTTTCAGAAAACGGAGTAAAATGTAGCATAGCATTTTTGGCAAGGTGGTAGACGGGGTATGACCACTAGATCACTTCTGGCGCGAGAAAATAGCGGCGAAAACAGATGCTACGATAGTTGACGTCCCCTCCCTACCACTCCCTCCCTCGGTCACTCTATATATCTCTCCCTCCTCTTTACCCCCCCCCCCCCACCCAACACTTTCCTCCCTAAGGCATGAATTATACAGCAAAGAGTGAAAAGTGTTGCCTATTTCAACCCGTGAGCAAAGCCGGGTACATGCTGGGTACAAGCCTAGTGCCAACAATACTACTTAGGCTGCCACCCCGGCCTTCCTACCATACCTACCCACCTACCCTGCCACCAGCTGTTACACTCTCTCACCTCTCCCTCCCTTATATCTATCTATCCATCTATCAACTACTTGTTTATTTATCTATCTATCTATTTATCTATTTACCTATCTCTTCACCTGTAAACGCATTCCTACCCTCCTCTACACACCCACCCCCCTCCTCCACCCTCACCTACACCTCCACTCTCCCACCCTCTCCTACACCACCAATCTTCACCCTCCCCTACACCTCCACTCTCCCACCCTCTCCTACACCACCAATCTTCCACCCTCCCCTACACCTCCACTCTCCCACCCTCTCCTACACCACCAATCTTCCACCCTCTCCTACACCACCAATCTTCCACCCTCCCCTACACCTCCACTCTCCCACCCTCTCCTACACCACCAATCTTCCACCCTCCCCTACACCTCCACTCTCCCACCCTCTCCTACACCACCAATCTTCCACCCTCCCCTACACCTCCACTCTCCCACCCTCTCCTACACCACAGATCTTCCACCCTCTCCTACACCACCAATCTTCCACCCTCCCCTACACCTCCACTCTCCCACCCTCTCCTACACCAACAATCTTCCACCCTCCCCTACACCTCCACTCTCCCACCCTCTCCTACACCACCAATCTTCCACCCTCTCCTACACCACCAATCTTCCACCCTCCCCTACACCTCCACTCTCCCACCCTCTCCTACACCACCAATCTTCCACCCTCTCCTACACCACCAATCTTCCACCCTCCCCTACACCTCCACTCTCCCACCCTCTCCTACACCACCAATCTTCCACCCTCCCCTACACCTCCACTCTCCCACCCTCTCCTACACCACCAATCTTCCACCCTCCCCTACACCTCCACTGTCCCACCCTCTCCTACACCACCAATCTTCCACCCTCCCCTACACCTCCACTCTCCCACCCTCTCCTACACCACCAATCTTCCACCCTCCCCTACACCTCCACTCTCCCACCCTCTCCTACACCACCAATCTTCCACCCTCCCCTACACCTCCACTCTCCCACCCTCTCCTACACCACCAATCTTCCACCCTCCCCTACACCTCCACTCTCCCACCCTCTCCTACACCACCAATCTTCCACCCTCCCCTAAACCTCCACTCTCCCACCCTCTCCTACACCACCAATCTTCCACCCTCCCCTACACCTCCACTCTCCCACCCTCTCCTACACCACCAATCTTCCACCCTCCCCTACACCTCCACTCTCCCACCCTCTCCTACACCACCCCTCTTAAGGAACATATTTATAGCACGTCACCTTAATTAAACACCTTAATCAAGTGTTGGTATGCAAGTGATAAGGCTCAAAGGTGTGCAGGTGTTAAGGTTCGAAGGTGTGCAGGTGTTAAGGCTCAAAGGTGTGCAGGTGTTAAGGTTCGAAGGTGTGCAGGTGTTAAGGTTCGAAGGTGTGCAGGTGTTAAGGTTCGAAGGTGTGCAGGTGTTAAGGCTCAAAGGTGTGCAGGTGTTAAGGTTCGAAGGTGTGCAGGTGTTAAGGTTCGAAGGTGTGCAGGTGTTAAGGTTCGAAGGTGTGCAGGTGTTAAGGCTCAAAGGTGTGCAGGTGTTAAGGCTCAAAGGTGTGCAGGTGTTAAGGTTCGAAGGTGTGCAGGTGTTAAGGTTCGAAGGTGTGCAGGTGTTAAGGTTCGAAGGTGTGCAGGTGTTAAGGTTCGAAGGTGTGCAGGTGTTAAGGTTCGAAGGTGTGCAGGTGTTAAGGTTCGAAGGTGTGCAGGTGTTAAGGTTCGAAGGTGTGCAGGTGTTAAGGTTCGAAGGTGTGCAGGTGTTAAGGTTCGAAGGTGTGCAGGTGTTAAGGTTCGAAGGTCTGCAGGTGTTAAGGTTCGAAGGTGTGCAGGTGTTAAGGTTCGAAGGTGTGCAGGTGTTAAGGTTCGAAGGTGTGCAGGTGTTAAGGTTCGAAGGTGTGCAGGTGTTAAGGCTCGAAGGTGTGCAGGTGTTAAGGCTCGAAGGTGTGCAGGTGTTAAGGCTCGAAGGTGTGCAGGTGTTAAGGCTCGAAGGTGTGCAGGTGTTAAGGCTCGAAGGTGTGCAGGTGTTAAGGTTCGAAGGTGTGCAGGTGTTAAGGTTCGAAGGTGTGCAGGTGTTAAGGTTCGAAGGTGTGCAGGTGTTAAGGTTCGAAGGTGTGCAGGTGTTAAGGTTCGAAGGTGTGCAGGTGTTAAGGTTCGAAGGTGTGCAGGTGTTATGGTTCGAAGGTGTGCAGGTGTTAAGGTTCGAAGGTGTGCAGGTGTTAAGGCTCAAAGGTGTGCAGGTGTTAAGGCTCAAAGGTGTGCAGGTGTTAAGGTTCGAAGGTGTGCAGGTGTTAAGGTTCGAAGGTGTGCAGGTGTTAAGGTTCGAAGGTGTGCAGGTGTTAAGGTTCGAAGGTGTGCAGGTGTTAAGGTTCGAAGGTGTGCAGGTGTTAAGGTTCGAAGGTGTGCAGGTGTTAAGGTTCGAAGGTGTGCAGGTGTTAAGGTTCGAAGGTGTGCAGGTGTTAAGGTTCGAAGGTGTGCAGGTGTTAAGGTTCGAAGGTGTGCAGGTGTTAAGGTTCGAAGGTGTGCAGGTGTTAAGGCTCGAAGGTGTGCAGGTGTTAAGGCTCGAAGGTGTGCAGGTGTTAAGGCTCGAAGGTGTGCAGGTGTTAAGGCTCGAAGGTGTGCAGGTGTTAAGGCTCGAAGGTGTGCAGGTGTTAAGGTTCGAAGGTGTGCAGGTGTTAAGGTTCGAAGGTGTGCAGGTGTTAAGGTTCGAAGGTGTGCAGGTGTTAAGGTTCGAAGGTGTGCAGGTGTTAAGGTTCGAAGGTGTGCAGGTGTTAAGGCTCAAAGGTGTGCAGGTGTTAAGGTTCGAAGGTGTGCAGGTGTTAAGGTTCGAAGGTGTGCAGGTGTTAAGGTTCGAAGGTGTGCAGGTGTTAAGGCTCAAAGGTGTGCAGGTGTTAAGGCTCAAAGGTGTGCAGGTGTTAAGGTTCGAAGGTGTGCAGGTGTTAAGGTTCGAAGGTGTGCAGGTGTTAAGGTTCGAAGGTGTGCAGGTGTTAAGGTTCGAAGGTGTGCAGGTGTTAAGGTTCGAAGGTGTGCAGGTGTTAAGGTTCGAAGGTGTGCAGGTGTTAAGGTTCGAAGGTGTGCAGGTGTTAAGGTTCGAAGGTGTGCAGGTGTTAAGGTTCGAAGGTGTGCAGGTGTTAAGGTTCGAAGGTGTGCAGGTGTTAAGGCTCGAAGGTGTGCAGGTGTTAAGGTTCGAAGGTGTGCAGGTGTTAAGGTTCGAAGGTGTGCAGGTGTTAAGGTTCGAAGGTGTGCAGGTGTTAAGGTTCGAAGGTGTGCAGGTGTTAAGGTTCGAAGGTGTGCAGGTGTTGAGGTTCGAAGGTGTGCAGGTGTTAAGGTTCGAAGGTGTGCAGGTGTTAAGGTTCGAAGGTGCACAGATGTACAGTCTCTTAAAAAATGATCTGTACTTGGGAGGTTGATGAATTTCAGAATGAACCCTGATGTCTCGGCAGGGTTGCCAAAACCCTTCGTCTGTTGTGTCATATTTTTTCAACATAACTTTGTATAGATAGCTTTTTGAATGACTACGTAGACACTCAGTAAAAAGAAAACTATCTTTACAATTCTTGTGGGAAACAAAATGACATCATGAGCGAAGGTTTATGATAGCCCATGAGACATACTGTTATTCACCAATCATATTGCAACGAACTCATTTTATATTTTAAATGAAATTGCCCTAACACTGTACTGTATGTAGAAAATGTCTAACACTCAAGCAACATTAGCGAGACAACAGGGTTGTTCAGTTCCGAATTCTTCGGACCCTTCCTGAGATACTGTTTTCTTTATAGAGTTACTTCTTTGTGGTTCTTTTGACTTTCCAGTAACAGACACGTGTGTGTGTGTGTGTGTGTGTGATCAACGAGCGCCTCATGACTCTCCGAGTCCCACTGAATCACTCACGTCATGCCTTTTTCATCAGTGCATACGGGCAACTGGATGCAGGAGATGACATCAAGGAGGCCTTTTACACCGACCTCGACAGAGTGCTAACCTCTATCCCCGGAGAAGATAATGTTGTGCTCTTTGGTGACTTCAAAGCCAGATTTGGCAGGGAACCATAGGGAGAAATGTGTGCAGCAAGTGTGCTGCACACAACCTCACTATCACCAACACCTTGTTTATGCATGCCAACAAGTTCAAGGGTTCGTGGCAACACTCACTATCCAAACACTGGCATCTCATTGACTACATCATTATCAGAGAAAGAGATCGCCGAGGTGCCCTCTCACCTGTGCCCTGCGTGGCCCCAGACCACTGGGACACTGATCATCGGCTCATCAGAGCCAAGCTCTCACTTCACTTCGCCCCAAAACGGCGAAGGCAGCAAGCCTCCAGAAGAGGTTTTAACATTAAGTGTCTGGAGGATCCTGCAGTAGCACATGCTTTCAGAGAGCATCTCGAACTAGGGCTCATAAACAACCTAACAACAAACAACCCAAACCCCAGTGCCAAATGGGATATTCTCGACACTGTCATGACAAAAGCCTGCAGAGAGACCCTCGACCAGATCGAAAGCATACACCAGGACTGGTTGAATGAAATTGACCCGACAATCAATGTACTCGTCGATGATAAACGTGCTGCTTTAACTGACTAGCAGAACAACTCTCAATCTCGGACCAAAGCTGATACCTTCCGCAAGAAGAAAGCGGCGGCCCAGCGGGAACTTCGCAATCCAAAGAACGACTGGTTTAAAAATAAAGCATGTGAAACACAAATATTTGCAGATCAGCACAAGATGCGCGAATTTTTCAATTCCACTAAAACAATTTATGGGTCAATCACTCATGGCGCAGCCCCCCTCCGCTCATCCGACGGTAACTTCATAATTAAAGACGATGGAGACCTCTTTCAGCACTGGAAAGAGAACTACCATTCACTGCTCAACCGAAACACCGATGGGGATGTCCTGAATACCCAGCAGATCCCTCAATATCCAGTGCTGACGCACCTCAGCTATCCTCCATCCCTGGATGAGGTTGCCACTGCACATCAAACAGATGAAAAATAGCAAAGCCACAGGGCCTGATGGAATCCCAGCCGAGGTGTATAAAGCAGGAGGACTTCTGCTTACCAACCGTTTCCACTCTCTCCTGGAGAATACTCGTATATGGGAAAAAGAAAATCCCCCAAGCTCTTAAAGACGCCTCCATCGTAAATATATATAAGAACAAGGGAGACCGGTCAGACTGTGGCAACTACCGCGGGATCTCGCTGCTGTCCATAGCTGGCAAGATAATTGCCCGAGTCCTCCTAATCAGATTTGTTCCTGAGGCGGAAAGCTTCCTCCCAGAATCTCAATGCGGCTTTAGACCATCACGTGGCACCACTGACGTGATCTTTGCTGCTCGTCATATACATGAAAAGTGCAGAGAACAGCGTCTTGACCTGTACATGGCTTTCATCAATTTAAAGCCTTCGACTCAATCAACAGGGAAGTCTTCTGGTTGACGCTCAGCCGTTTTGGCTGCCCATCAAAATTCATTGCCACTGTGAGGCAACTCCACGATGGCATGAACAGCAGTGTTCTGCAAAATGGTACCCAGCAGTCAGAATTCTTCCCCATCCACACAGGGGTTAAACAAGGGTATGTACTGGCACGAACTCTCTTTTCCAGTTTCTTGGCTGCCTTCCTTACTCATGCCAGCGCCAATTTAGCCAGCGGGGTGGACATCGCATACCGGATGAAGGGTCTGTCATGGGTTGCGTTGGGCCTACCAACATAACCCAACTCTAGTGCTTATTCTACGGGAGATAAGACACCAGGCGAGCTGTGATTCCGTCATCAATATTTCATTAGTGGGTTTGTGAGCCAGTATATGGGGGGGGGGGGGGGGTTGAGACAGTGTTGTGTTGTCCATCGTGTCTCACGCCCCTAAATCACATTTTAGAGATTATTCCCTAGACCATGGGTTAGTTAAGACGTCCTCACCCTCCCATTTTTGAAAGGAACGGGACGGTGCACAGATTCCTTTACCGGGACACCCTCCTGTGGACTGTCAGTGACACGAGACTAAGTGTGCCGACCCGAGGTTCGTTATTCCTTGTGGAAAGATCCCTTGTGGAAGCTTGGTTGCAACAAGAGCAATCCAGGCTGGCAGTGAATGTATCACTTGAGGAATTAAGGCTCCGTTAAGTTATACCCATAGTAGAGTAATCAAATGTGCGTCCCCAGGTGAAAATTCCCTCTTTATAAGATTCATTTTATTAGGGCGTGAATGTGAGTGACTCATATATCCATGCAAATTGTAAATCATTGTATGGAAGCTTGCCAAATAAATGTAAGTGCATTATCTGCCCGTATCTGTGATTCCTATATTATTATTACTAAAGATATTGACATTGGTTATGACAATGTATAACCAATAACTTAGATGATGTTGGAAATTAACGAAATCATTAAATCATCATTATCAAGTATAAATCACATGGAATGTCAGGTGGTGGAGAAAATTTCTACATAGATACACCATAATCTCTTGTAAGTAACCCGTGTGAAGGTATCTAACTCTACGGTGAGAAATTAAGAAACACATAATATTAAATCCATCCAGACCTTAAATCCATAACAGAGTCTTTTCAACATAAGACGACTCCAGGCAGGAACAAAGGTGTCGGCAACTTCCATTACTGAGCTTCAGTATGCATACGACCTTGTTGCTCACGCTGAACGCGACCTACAGGAGATCTTGAACACCTATGCAGACGCGTATGCACACTTCGGCCTTGAGGTGAACATACGTAAGACTCAGATTCTCTTTCAGTCTGCCCCTGGTTCAGCCACACCTCCACCATCCATCCAGCTTAACAGTACTACCCTATCTATGTTACCCACTTTCGGCATCTTGGCGCCCACCTGTCCACCACACATGCGGCCATCGATGAAGAGATTCAGTATCGGATCAGATGTGCATCTCAAGCCTTTGGCAGACTCCAAACCGTGTCTTCAGCTGTAGGGAGCGGAAATTATCTACAAAGTTACACGTATATCGAGCAGTGGTCCTGCCCACCTAGCTATATGGCAGAGAGACAGGAGCCATATACAGGAGGCACATCAAGGCACTTGAAAACTTTTACCGACATAGTCTACGTTCCATCCTCCAAGTTCGCTTGGAAGAAAAGAGAACAAATGCCAGTATTCTCGCTGACACCAACTGTATAAGCATCGAGGCTACCATTATCCATGAACAACTACGCTAAACTGGCCATGTTACCCACACGGACGACAGTAGACTGCCAAAGCAGCTACTTTACAGTCACCTAACGAATAGTAAATGTAACGCTGGCGGGCAACTGAAAAATATAAGGTTAGTCTGAAGACAAACCTGAAAAAATGTCAAATCGACCCCCCTCACCTGGGAGACGATTACCCCACACCTTAACACTTGGAGGATCACTACACAAGAGGATGTCAATTCTTTCGAGTTGACCAGACTGCATAACGAGGCAGACAAGCGCCAACGCCGGAAAGACGCTGCCGCCGCCCCTCCCGCACTAGATGTAGCCCCCCACATGTGCAACATTTGTGATCGACCCTGCCGGTCCCGTATCGGCCTCTTTAGTCACCTCAGAACTCACCAACCTAGGTGGCATCCTTAATAACTCGTATCACTGTATCATAGCTGGATGATCGCCATGCTCGATTCCGAGTGACAGCAAAGTTGTAGTAGTAGTAGTAGTAGTGTAATAATAATAAATAATAATAATAATAATAAACGGTTTATTAATAGAGTTGCAGCCGGTGGCTGAAAATATACAGACTTACATTTGATTAAGACATAATGATATAATATGCATTGAATACATTTACAGGGCTGTACAGTACATAAATCAGGAGCTGTTCATTATTTTAACAATAGATGGGATGAGGCTGTTCTTATATCTATCGGTGCGGGCTCTTATGGGCTGAATTTTGTTGTAGTGGCGGACTGCGCGAGGTGGGTGGGGGGCTGCCCGTGGCAGGAGGTGGTGATGACGAGGGTGGTGCATTAGTTGGCTGCCAAACCTTTCCAGTGCTTGGGGGTGGTCACTGAGGGATGGCATTTCCAGGGTGGAGAAAGCGTTGATGTAGCCGGAGTATTCTACCCTGAGCATGATTCTGCAGGCCCTTTTCTGTACCTTCTCTAGCTGACGTTGTTGGGTGGAGTTGAGAGAAGACGACCAGGCTGGTGATGCATACGTTAGTTTGGGGAGAATAAAGGCGTTGTAGATGGTCCTCAGCTCTGGCGTGGGTGTCCCAAGTGACCTAAGTCTTCATAGCATGTAGAGACGGTACGAGGCTGCCTTGACTGTGTTATTTACATGGGCCTTCCAGTCAAGTTTGCTATCTACAGTTACACCCAGGAGTTTGGCAGACTGCAGCAGCTGGAGAGGATGGGCACCCACTGTGACTGCTGGGGCTTGCACTGGAGTGGTGGCGGTATTGATGTGCATGACTACAGTTTTGGTGTGGTTGATGGTGACCTTGTTCTCCGTAGTCCATGCCTGTAGCCTGTCCAGGGTACCTTGGAGCGATGAGTAGTCTGGGACGGTGTTGTCCACTGAAACCCCCACAGTGCAGTCATCCACGTACTTCCACCTGTGAGGAGTGTCCGATAGAGCGTCGTTGATCAGGATGAGGAAGCACAGTGGTCCCATCTTGGTCCCCTGGGGAACACCACAGGTGAGGTGTTGGAATGTAGAGACCAAGCCCTGATACCTCAGTGTGTGTGTGGACGTAAATAAAGCCAGGCAATTTACGAATATGTCACGTGATACAACAAGTCACCAGTGATTGGTTGGTGTTGATGGTGACGTGAGGCGGGAACATAAAGACCGTCTACCACCTGTGATATATAAATGTCGGTGTTATGAAAGAAAAAAAAACACGATCGAAACGCAATGTAATAATATTAAATATATAAAATAAGACGTAACTTAAAAAGCATGCATAAATATTATCCATCCATATTTTTTACGTCATATTTTTTACGGTGATGTGTCCATTGAGTTTCTAACCCTGAGTCCATACTTCCTAATGTTACCGGCAACTTGGACTGTTGTTCAGCCGCTGCCACCTGTACTGACAACCTCTCTCTCTCTCCCTCTACCTGTACTCCGTAAGGCGCGACACCACGCCCAATCTTACCACGTCTTGTACGTTCTTTATCACAACCCCTCGCCACCACAACCCCTCACCACCACAACCCCTCACCATCACAACCCCTCACCATCACAGCCCCTCACCACCACAACCCCTCACCACCACAACCCCTCACCATCACAGCCCCTCACCACCACAACCCCTCACCACCACAACCCCTCACCATCACAACCCCTCACCAGCACAGCCCCTCACCACCACAACCCCTCACCACCACAACCCCTCACCACCACAACCCCTCACCATCACAGCCCCTCACCACCACAACCCCTCACCACCACAACCCCTCACCACCACAACCCCTCACCAGCACAGCCCCTCACCACCACAACCCCTCACCACCACAACCCCTCACCACCACAACCCCTCACCACCACAACCCCTCACCACCACAACCCCTCACCACCACAACCCCTCACCATCACAGCCCCTCACCACCACAACCTCTCACCACCACAACCCCTCACCACCACAACCCCTCACCACCACAACCCCTTACCATCACAGCCCCTCACCACCACAACCCCTCACCATCACAGCCCCTCACCACCACAACCCCTCACCACCACAACCCCTCACCACCACAACCCCTTACCATCACAGCCCCTCACCACCACAACCCCTCACCATCACAGCCCCTCACCACCACAACCCCTCACCACCACAACCCCTCACCACCACAACCCCTTACCATCACAGCCCCTCACCACCACAACCCCCTCACCACCACAGCCCCTCACCATCACAACCCCTCACCATCACAACCCCTCACCATCACAACCCCTAACCACTAAAACCCCTCACCGTCACCAACCCTCACCACCATAACCACCCGAGGTACTATCATCCACAAATCCATTCCATCCACTCAGGCTTCTAGTCATCCACCCAACCTAGTCATCCAGTAATCACTCATTCATCTTATACTGTATATCTACAGACGTAATTAATAAATAAATAAATGAATAAATTATACATGTCCACAAATATATGTATGGATTTATATAATATATAATATATCAAAATTATGGCGGGAAAACCCTTGGTAGATGAGACCCCATAATGTATAAACACCTGAAAGATGAATCACTCGTCCGGCTATATTTTATTTTTTACAACTTGCAACTGTGCATTTGTGTGATTTCCCTCGACGATGGAATCATAAGGCAAAGCATTTTAGGGATTACGTAAGCAGCATAACTCTCCTAGCTGCTGTTGTTTTTGTTGTTTTTAGTAGGGGAAAACAAAAGAGAAACGCCATTGGTGATTATTTGTTTCTTTATACAAACAAATAAAGATCATTGTTGCCGCCATACTGGATAACAATGTGTGTGTGTGTGTGTGTTAATAATTCCTACACAAAAAAGACAATATTCGAACATAAAATCAAGATAAAAACAGGAAATATTCGCCCTAAAAAACAACAATAAACGTCTACTGTATAGGCAACCATAAATAAACCTTCAGATAGAATCAAAATCTACGACGCTCAGTCCCGAATTTAAAAACAAAAATGGGACACACAAACTCAAATAATTCGGATCGAGTCACTGGTGTGTAATATTGACGCCATTTTTAGTGCAGCAGTTTAGGGGATTCTCACACCTCCAGATAGGGTGAAAATTGCCTTTGGGAACGTATAAGAATTTCTCTTCTAGTTAATTGGAATTATTTTTAACTTAGCGTCAACTTTACCACCACAGCTGACCTCATTCACCCCCCACCTCCTCCCTCTCTCTCCCTCATCCCCCTGGGTAATGTTCCTCACTCCTCCTCTTCCCTATTACCTCCCCACCACAACCATCTCTCCACCACACCACCACAGACATCTACCCACCAAACTGCTACTTCATTACACCATTAAACTACCACACTGCCACGTCAACACAATCATCCCCACCACAATCACCACTACAATACACCACTACACCACCTCACCACTTAATCACCACACTACCACAGTCATCACATCAAACTACCACAATGATCACACCACCACACTACCATTCCATACTACAGCTCCACCACACAATCACTCGACCACCAAACACTACACCATACCACACACAACACCATCATTCCATACCACTCAACAAATTCACCACACCATTTTTCTACCACCACACGTTCCCACGAGCACACAAGGCGACCACACCATACGACACCACCAAAACCATACCATCTCTCCACCACTCCACCACCAAGCCACCAAATCACCACCCCAATACCACACCTCCTCACCACCACACCTCCCCATCACCAAACCTCCCCACCACCACACCACCCCACCACCCCACCTCCCCACCACCACACCACCCCACCTCCACACCACCACACCACCCCATCACCACACCACCCCACCACCACACCACCACACCACCCCATCACCACACCTCCCCACCACCACACCACCACACCCAGCTCCCCATCATTCACCTATGACGTCGTAATCACAACCTGATCTTCCCCTTTAACATATTTTTACCTCCCTTGTGTACCTGTAGGGCCACGCCTCCCCTCTCACCTTCACGCCTCCCCTCTCACCTACACGCCTTCCCTCTCACCTACACGCCTCACTTCTCCCCTACACGCTTCGCTTCTCCCCTACACGCCTCCTCTCTCATCTACACGCCTCCCCTCTCACCCACACGCCTCGCTTCTGACCATCACGCCTCCACTCTCACCTTCACGCCCCCCCTCTCTCCTACACGCCTCACTTCTCACCTACACGCTTCCTCTCTCATCTACACGCCTCCCCTCTCACCCACACGCCTCACTTCTCACCTTCAAGCCTCCCCACTCACCTACACGCCTCGCTTCTCACCTACACGCCATCTCTCTCACCTACACGCCTCCCCACTCACCTACACGCCTCACTTCTCACCTACAGGCCTCGCTTCTCATCTACACGCCTCCTCTCTCATCTACACGCCTCCCCTCTCACCTACACGCCTCGCTTCTCACCTACACGCCTCCCCTCTCACCCACACGCCTCGCTTCTCACCTACACGCCTCCCCTCTCACCCACACGCCTCGCTTCTCACCTACACGCCTCCCCTCTCAACTACACGCATTCCCTCTCCCCTACACGCCTTTCCTCTCACCTACACGCCTCCCCTCTCACCTACACGCCTCCCTCTCACCTACACGCCTCCCCTCTCACCTACACGCCTTCCCTCTCCCGTACACGCCTCCCCTCTCACACACACGCCTCGCTTCTCACCTACACGCCTTCCCTCTCACCTACACGCCTCGCATCTCACCTGCACGCCTCCCCTTTCAACTACACGCATTTCCTCTCCCTTACACGCCTTCCCTCTCACCTATACGCCTCCCCTCTCACCTACACGCCTCCCTTCTCCCCTACACGCCTCCCCTCTCACCTACACGCCTCCCCTCTCCCCTACACCCTTCCCCTCTCACCTACACGCCTCTCATCTCACCTACACGCCTCCCCTCTCACCTACACGCCTCCTCTCTCGCCTACACGCCTCTCCACCTACCTAAACTCGTCCCTAAGTTAGGTTAAGTTAGTTGGATTAGGTTAGGTTAGGATAGGTTAGGTTAACTTAAGCTATGTTCGGTTAAGTAAACTGGGTTATTGTCGCCTGTAACCCGTCTCATCGTTGGAACAAAACAGTAACGTTACTTAAATTCCACACAAGACTTGGACAGTCTTTATAAAACTTCCCTCTTCACTATTATAATTTTAAACGGAACTTTCTACTTTCGCTGGCTAAGACGACGAAAAAGCATTAATATTTTTTCTTAACTTCTGAACTTAATTGCGGCGAAATATTTAATTTTTTTTTTACGCTTCCATTTTAAGAAACTGTGGTGCGAATTTAAAATTAATTGCTTGTCCACAAAAAATATCCAGGTCAAGTATGTCTTATAATATTATCGGATATATATAGCATTTATATATAGTAGGGCTATAGTTTATTACCTGTTATAAAAAAAAACTAGAGAAGGGATATTTCAGATATATTATACATTTTAAACTGTTAAGACTTTACGGATTACGTGAAGATTAGGCACCCCAGTTAGGTTAGGTTAGGCTAGGTTAGATTAGGTTAGGTTAGGTTAGGTTAGGTTAGGTTAGGTTAGGTTAGATTAGGTTAGGTTAGGTTAGAGTGTTTAATCATCAGGTGAAATAAACTAGAATGACTAATCTTCAGGTGACCAAAATTTTCCTATAACACACACACACACACACACACACACACACACACACACACACACACACACCAAGTTACAAACAATAACTTATTTAGTGTGCCTACGTAACAAACAAACAAACACAAATTCTCCAAAGACCAAAGATAAACAAAGAAACATTAATTATCTCCCATAAACAAATAACATAAACAAACAAACAAACACATTTTTCAATACACTAAAACAAAATCAATCCTATAGTGTAAATAAAACAGCACATACAAACAAACAAGTAAACAAACAAACAAACAAACAAACAAACAAACAAACAAACAGGTATTTAACTCCCCCAAAAATAAAAAAAATAAATAAAAACAAATAAACTCGATCAAAACATTAATTACTATTGACTTGTAAACTGAGAAGACTGAATAAAAAAAAAATATATATACAAAAAAAAAAAAAGATTCGTAATTCAGCCGCTGGTAATTATAGTATCATTAAGAGTTAAATATTAATTAATGTAATACAATATAGTTAATATGATTAATTATGTACAGGATTTTTTCCCCGCCATTTAATTTTTTGGAGGGAAAATTAAGATAATTTTTTTAACTCATTTTTTTTTCTGGTTTTATTTTTTTTTTTATTTTTTTAAAGTTTAATTTATAATGTATATTGTTTAAATAATCTCCCTACCCCAACCACTTTCCCTACCACAACCACCTCCCTACCACAACCATCTTAATACCACAACTACCTCCATACCACAACCATCTCCATACCACAACCACCTCCCACCACAACCATCTTCCCTACCACAACCACCTCCATACCACAACCATCTACTCTACCACAACCACCTCCATACCACAACCACCTCCATACTACAATCACCTCCCTACCACAACCATCTCCATACCACAACCACCTCCCACCACAACCACCTCCATACCACAACCACCTCCATACCACAACCACCTCCCACCACAACCATCTTCCACCACAACCATCTTCCCTACCACAACCACCTCCATACCACAATCACCTCCCTACCACAACCATCTTCCATACCACAAGCACCTCCATACCACAACCATCTCCATACCACAATCACCTCCCTACCACAACCATCTACCCTACCACAGCCACCTCCATACTACAACCATCTCCATACCACAATCACCTGCTTACCACAACCATCTACCCTACCACAACCACCTCCATACCACAACCATCTCCATACCACAACCATCTCCATACCACAACCACCTCCCTACCACAACCATCTACCCTACCACAACCATCTCCATACCACAACCACCTCCCTACCACAACCACCTCCATACCACAACCATCTCCATACCACAACCATCTCCATACCACAACCACCTCCATACCACAACCATCTCCATACCACAACCACCTGCATACCACAACCATCTACCCTACCACAACCACCTCCCACCACAACCACCTCCATACCACAACCATCTCCATACCACAATCACCTGCTTACCACAACCATCTACCCTACCACAGCCACCTCCATACCACAACCATCTCCATACCACAACCATCTTCCATACCACAACCACCTCCCTACCACAACCACCTCCATACCACAACCATCTCCATACCACAACCATCTTCCCTACCACAACCACCTCCATACCACAACCATCTCCCCACAACAACCACCTCCATACCACAACCATCTTCCCTACCACAACCACCTCCATACCACAACCATCTTCCCTACCACAACCACCTCCATACCACAACCATCTCCCCACAACAACCACCTCCATACCTCCTGGATTACGCAGTTCAGTTCTGGTCACCGTATTACAGAATGGATATAGAATCCTTGGAAAGAATTCAGAGGAGAATGACAAGACTAATCCCGGGTATTAGGAACCTTGAGTACAGAGACAGGTTAAAGCATCTTAATTTGCACTCCCTAGAGAGACGTAGAGTGAGGGGCGACCTGGTAGAGGTGTATAAATGGAAGTCAGGGTTAAACAAAGGGGACATTACAAAGGTACTTAAACTATCCAACCAGGAGCGAACTCGTAACAATGGTTTTAAATTAGACAAATTTAGACTTAGGCGGGAAATAGGTAAACACTGGTTTGGAAACAGAGTAGTGGATGAATGGAACAAGTTACCAAATATCATCATTAACTCGAAAACGCTGAATAGCTTCAAACATAGGTTGGATGCTTATATGAGGAATAGGGGTTGGGTGTAAACGGGACTGCCCAGTATGGACCAATAGGCCGGCTGCAGTTTCCTCCATTCTTATGTTCTTATACCACAACCACCTCCCTATCACAACCATCTCCCTACCACAGTCACTTCCTTACCACACTCACCCCCACCACCACCACCACTCTCACCCCGCCTCCCACACACCAATCATAAGAACACTCAAGCCAGGTGACAGACAACACACTCACCCTTGACATTGTCCACTGACAGCCGATTCCCCTGTTCCTGTCACACTCAACACCTCAAATGATTCCAACAGTAGTTAAGAGTGATTTATGGGGATGTTACAGTAGTTAGAGGTGATTTATGGGGATGTTACAGTAGTTAGAGGTGATTTATGGGGATGTTACAGTAGTTAGAGGTGATTTATGGGGATGTTACAGTAGTTGGGGGTGATTTATGGGGTGGTACAGTAGTTAGAGGTGATTTATGGGGACGTTACAGTAGTTAGAGGTGATTTATGGGGATGTTACAGTAGTTAGAGGTGATTTATGGGGATGTTACAGTAATTAGAGGTGAATTATGGGGATGTTACAGTAGTTAGAGGTGATTTATGGGGACTTACAGTAGTTAGAGGTGATTTATGGGGATGTTACAGTAGTTGGGGTGATTTATGGGGTGGTACAGTAGTTAGAGGTGATTTATGGGGATGTTACAGTAGTTAGAGGTGATTTATGGGGATGTTACAGTAGTTGGGGTGATTTATGGGGATGTTAGAGTAGTTAGAGGTGATTTATGGGGGTGGTACAGTAGTTAGAGGTGATTTATGGGGATGTTACAGTAGTTAGAGGTGATTTATGGGGATGTTACAGTAGTTGGGGTGATTTATGGGGATGTTAGAGTAGTTAGAGGTGATTTATGGAGTGGTACAGCATTTAGAGTGAATGCTGTAGAGAGAGAGAGAGAGAGAGAGAGAGAGAGAGAGAGAGAGAGAGAGAGAGTCACCCAGCATGCCTAGCGGGATGAAGGTTTTAAAAAATAGTAAATTAGATCCAGCGTTCGTGAATAGACAGTGTTTACATATTTTTCTTTACTAACTGGACGTTCACATCTTACCGTCAGAGCCTCCAACCACAACACTCTTACTTCAAACTGAAAAAAATACACCTTTGTGATTGGTGATTTTTCTTGAATGATGTTATTGTATTGTTATTATTATTATTATTATTATTATTATTATTATTATTATTATTATCATTATTATTATTATCATTATTATTATTATTATTATTATTATTATTATTTTTATTATTATTATTATTGTTATTGTTGTTGCTACCAGTCCAGTATTAATCAAAGGAGGTAAACAGGAAGAGAAACAGTCACCTTGTACAGCTCTCTCTACCTACACGGCCTGAGACTCTGGAAATGTCACTTGTGGTACAGGTGAGAGAGAGAGGCACCTGGGCGCTGTACCCTCATGGTGTAAGGTGCAGTACCACAGATACAGGTAACACCCATCATACCTGTACCCTCGTGACAGGTGACAAGACTGTGTGAAGAACAATTGTGTTAAGTATTTGCTGTTAATGCAAGACAGTTACCTACTTATGTTAGTTTTCCTGTTAATATCTCAACATCTGTCTGTTAACATTACCCTGTCAACACGTCACATCACACAACTATCTCGATATACTGCGATATATGCCGCGATAAAGTGCGATACACTACGATATACTGCGATAACCTCCGATAAATTGCGATATACAACATGTTTGCTTACTCAATATGCTATTAATGTAAATAATTTTCAGTATCACCTGAATATTAGACACCCTAGCTTATTTCACCTGAACTTTAACCACCCTAGCTGAACATGGGGGAAGGTTATTGATCAGCCTGCATGAGGTTAGGTTAGGTTAGGTTAGGTTAGCGGTAGGTTGGTTAATCTTCATGTGAAATAAGCTGGGATGTCTAATCTTTAGGTGATTCTATTTTCGCTTCGCTTTTAAAACCATACAATCACCACACCATTAAGCTTACTATATTAATATCAATCACACCATCATTAAGCTTACTGTATCAATATCAATCACACTATCATTAAGCTTACTGTATTACTATCAATCACACCACCATTAAGCTTACTGTATCTATATCAATCAGACCATCATTAAGCTTACTGTGCCAAATGTTTTCCCTAATCGTATCTTTCAATAAAATTTTACGAAGGCAAAACTAAGAGAAAAACGGCCTTACATATTACAGTTATTATCACGATACATCATAAATAAGTTGACATGTATTGCAACACAGATTAATTAGCGGAAATCTATACAGAGTTCCAATTTCCTTATACAGGTAATCTCCGTAAATCTCAGCTCCTTTAGTTGGAGAAAAATCCTCCGTTCACGAGTTTATATGTTAAAATCGTCCTTGTAGGCAGAACTGAGCTAATCTGCATTCAAATGAACCTTTTTTCCTGTGTCCAGATGACAAGTCTTTTTCTACAGTCAAAGTTCCCGATTTTCATAGTATAATTTTCTCGCAATCAATAACTTATCTACTTCATGAATTACGATGCTGAATATACACAATACTGTACAGGGTCATCCAAAGCAAGACCACATATATATATATATATATATATATATATATATATATATTAATATATATATAGTATATATATATATATATATATATATATATATATATATATATATATATATATATATATATATGCCGTCCTGATGAGCCTTAGTTCTCAAATGACTATGTATAAGTGAAATAAAAATTGAATAGTAATAACAAAAACAGTTAAAAGCAATAAAGACAGAGGACAACCTCCTCCAGTGTTGACATAACAACAAAAACGTCGACGGCTTCACGTGTTCAATTACCGCTCCCCTCCCTCCACTCCCCTTCCTCCACTCCCCTCCCTCCACTCCCCTTCCTCCACTCCCCTCCCTCCACTCCCCTTCCTCCACTCCCCTCACTCCACTCCCTTTCCTCCACTCCCCTCCCTCCACTCACCTCCATACACTCCCTTTCCTCCACTCCCCTTCCTCCACTCCCCTTCCTCCACTCCCCTCCCTCCACTCCCTTTCCTCCACTCCCCTCCCTCCACTCCCCTTCCTCCACTCGCCTCCCTCCACTCCCTTTCCTCCACTCCCCTTCCTCCACTCCCCTCCCTCCACTCCCCTCCCTCCACTCCCCTCCCTCCACTCCCCTCCCTCCACTCCCCTTCCTCCACTCGCCTCCCTCCACTCCCCTCCCTCCACTCGCCTCCCTCCACTCCCTTTCCTCCACTCCCCTTCCTCCACTCCCCTCCCTCCACTCCCCTCCCTCCACTCCCCTCCCTCTACTCCCCTTCCTCCACTCCCCTCCCTCCACTCCCCTCCCTCCACTCCCCTCCCTCCACTCCCCTTCCTCCACTCCCCTCCCTCCACTCCCCTCCCTCCACTCCCATCCCTCCACTCCCTCCCTCCACTCCCCTTCCTCCACTCGCCTCCCTCCACTCCCCTCCCTCCACTCCCCTTCCTCCACTCCCCTCCCTCCACTCCCTTTCCTCCACTCCCCTCCCTCCACTCCCCTCCCTCCACTCCCTTTCCTCCACTCCCCTCCCTCCACTCCCCTTCCTCCACTCGCCTCCCTCCACTCCCCTTCCTCCACTCCCCTTCCTCCACTCCCCTTCCTCCACTCCCCTCCCTCCACTCCCCTTCCTCCACTCCCCTTCCTCCACTCCCCTTCCTCCACTCCCCTCCACTCCCCTCCCTTCCCCCAAAATATTTCTTTTTTCATATCCTCGACTTAATCCCTTCAAATGTCAAACTCGGTACATTTTCAAGTCTTGGCTGCCACACATCAAAACTTCCCGCATTACAAAAAAAATAAAAATACCACCTGTTATTTTGCCGCCAGCCGGTGAAATAAAAACAGACGCTCCTCTGCTGTCACTCCCATTGGTCGGTCCTGACAATGACGTCATGGCGACCTGGCATCAGTGATGTTGCCACTTGTTATTTTTGGTTTGGTTGTCTCTATATCTCTTTCTCTTTCTCACTTACTGGAGGAAACCTTCATGATAAATTCAGCTCAGGTCGGGTCACGTCAAGTGTATTTTGCCGTTGATCGTCTTTAGCGACGACTTAAAAGAGAAATTTAAGAACATATAATAATTTTTTTCAAGAAATTGGACCCTGCAATACCCAGGGAGGAGGTGCCATAATAAAGTGGAGCAGCCAATAACCTCCAGAACACCAACACTCTGCTCCTCAATAACCAAAGGTGTTATAGATCCTTAAAAACGGGTGAGCAGAATATGAAACTGGGTGTACTGAGATCATTAAATTACAATACGTTAACAGTCAGGCAGGGAACCAATGGGTGAAGAGTAAAGTAATGACGTCATGAAATCAACAAATTAAAGATGTACTTAGCAGTGACGTCATGTATCTACGTCATGAGAATCGGCAACTAGACCATTCCTTAACAACTCTTGTCACTTGAATCAACCAATTCCTGGTACTTCTGAAGAAAAAAAAATATCAAGAGAAATTATTAATCACCAAACATTCTACCGCTTCTTGGGGGGTTAGGTTAGATTAGGTTAGGTTAGGTTAGGTTAGGTTAGGTTAGATTAGATTAGGTTAGGTTAGGTTAGGTTAGGTATAGGGTTTCTAATCATCAGGAGATAAATTATGTTTTATAGATACAATTATGTGAATTAACCATTTATACAATATGATAAAAACGTCATTTACATCGACCAATCAGAGAGCTTATTAATAAAAGCGTCATTATATATCGACCAATGATAGCGTTTCAAGGCACAGCTCAAGTGTTCCAAGCCATAATAATCCTCAACCTAACCTAACCTAACCTAACCTAACCTAACCTACCCTGATCTAACCTACCCTACCCTAACCTTATCTAACGTAGCCTAACCATTAAAATTAGTATCGTTTATGACTAGCAATCATTATGACTCAGCTCTAAATCTTCAAGGTTATGTTATGTTATGTTATGTTTAGGCAAGGATGTGTTAGGTTAGGTTAGGTCAGGTTAGGTTTGGTTAGGTTTGGTTAGGTTAGGTTTGGAAATGTTTGGTTAGGTTAGGTTTGGTTTGGTTATGTTAGGTTAGGTTTGGTTAGGTTAGGTAATCATCACGACTAGGGTTCATTCCACCAGTCACATACCCTCCCTGACCCACGAAGAACCGTTTTCCAGTGACCGTGACCTTAACCTTTGACCTAATGATTTATATAAGTCAACAGGTAGCGGCCAGGAATGAAGCCACAGTCATGCTTTAATTTGGTTGACGCTCGTTCCCTGCAACACACGATACTGCATGGAAACGGATGCAACACCGAGCATACATTTAATGCCTTAATAACGTGCGGTGTTACATTGTCGCTAACACCATTATCACCATTATTACCTCTACCATCATCACTATATCACCACCATCGACCCCACTATCCGAATAACCACCATTACCATAGCCGCTACTATATACCACCATCATAACTATCACCATTACCATTACCAATTTACCACTACCATCATAAGAAAATAAGAACATAAGAATGGAGGAAACTGCAGCGGGTCTAATTGGTCCATACTGGGCAGTCCGCGTTTATACCCAAACCCTATCGCTCATATACTGTTTATCCATCCAACCTATGTTTGAAGCTGCCCAGCGTGTTCGAGTTAATGATGATATTTGGTAACTTGTTCCACTCATCCACTACTCTATTTCCAAACCAATGTTTACCTATCTCGGGCCTAAATCTAAATTTGTCTAATTTAAAACCGTTGCTACGAGTTCGCTCCTGGTTAGATAGTTTGAGTACCTAAGTTATATCACCTTTGTTTAGCCCTGACTTCATTTATACACCTCGATCATATCTCCCCTTACTCTACGTCTCTCTACTATCCCTACTACTGTACTACCACTGCTTTGCCACCACTACCGTAACCATTATCAACACTATCATCACCACACAACCAGAGCATCACAGCGTCATTACACCACACCACCACAACTTCACACCACCACAATATAACGTCACAACACCACACCACAATGTTACACCACCACAGCGTAACATCACGAATAAAGTGTCACAACACTACTACAGCGTCACAACACCACCACAGTCACACCACCACTACAGCGTCACAACACCACCACAGTCACACCACCACTACAGTGTCACATCACTACTACAGCGTCACAAAACCACCACAGTCACACCACCACTACAGTGTCACATCACTACTACAGCGTCACAACACCACCACAGTCACACCACCACTACAGCGTCACAACACCACCACAGTCACACCACCACTACAGCGTCACAACACCACCACAGCCACACTACCACTACAGCGTCACAACACCACCACAGTCACACCACCACTACAGTGTCACATCACTACTACAGCGTCACAACACCACCACTACAGTGTCACACCACCACTACAGTGTCACACCACCACTACAGCGTCACAACACCACCACAGTCACACCACCACTACAGTGTCACATCACTACTACAGCGTCACAACACCACCACAGTCACACCACCACTACAGCGTCACAACACCACCACAGCCACACTACCACTACAGCGTCACAACACCACCACAGTCACACCACCACTACAGTGTCACATCACTACTACAGCGTCACAACACCACCACAGTCACACCACCACTACAGTGTCACATCACTACTACAGCGTCACAACACCACCACAGTCACACCACCACTGCAGTGTCACATCACTCCTACAGCAAAGACTACGCTCCCTTCCTTTAAATCATCTCTTAAAAAATATCTATTGTCTAAGTATTAATATTTCTTGTAACACCTACTATATTTACAGTACCTGCTTTTATTGTACCATCAAAACCGTTTTATCGGAAATTATCATGTAAATAAATTACCATTGCAATAAACATAATTGCCAACTAGACATAATCCTGACAGCTCTGTCTTCTTGTTCAACCTTATTACTGTACAACCCAGGTTGTACTGTTCCCCCATTATACTTATGTTTTTCAATTCCACTGTAATTTATGTATATATAAATAAATAAAAATATAAACTAAAAAAAATATAAATAATAAAATTAACAAATATTGAAGTGATAACCGTGGTAACATTAAGAGATGTTCTTATTACCACCATGCTATTGTACTATTCCAGATGATACTAAATGTTACATAATACTTCCTTGAGATACATGTATAGTATATATCAGGTGCCTAAAAGAGAGCTCAGGTTCTCAACTGGCTCAGCCATGTTAATATTGTTATTATTATCCACTCTGTATCTGTGTTTTTCTGGCTAAATAAACTGTTTCAATTCAATTCAATCACCACAACACCACCACAGCGTCACTTCACTACTACAGCGTCACATCACCACCAAAGAATCACAGCATCACTACAGCGTCACATCACCACCACAGCGTCACAACACTAATACAGGATCGCAAAACCACCACAGTCACAGCGCCACTAATACAGCGTCACATCACCACCACAGTCACAGCGCCACTAAAACAGCGTCACATCACCATCACAGCGCTGCTAATAAAGCGTCACATCACCACCACAGTCACAGCGCCACTAATACAGCGTCACATCACCACCACAGTCACAGCGCCACTAAAACAGCGTCACATCACCATCACAGCACTGCTAATAAAGCGTCACATCACCACCACAGTCACAGCGCCACTAATACAGCGTCACATCACCATCACAGCGCCACTAATACAGCGTCACATCACCACACACTATGGTGCTAATATAAGAAGTGTTAAACATTGTACCCAGGCCATGTAAGATCTCTGATAGATTACTACGCACCAGACTGATCACTAAGGAACGTATTATGAAGAAAGAGCTAGGGATACCCAGTGTCAAAGATAAAATAATTGAAGTCAACCTCATGATAGTCCTGAGGCTCTTGCGCGGTGATCCTGATAACATTGTTTCTAAGAAATTGTTAGAATATATGAATCACAAAACTGGTGAATCTAAATGGATCCAAACTACAGCTACACATATGAGAACGTTTGGACTAGACCATCTGTACAAAGATGAGACACAGCAGCGCTTCCTGCCACCCTGGCGGACAGTTCCCTTCGACATCACAACACTCAGCCTAAAGAGAGAAAGGCGCTAGAATAACTGGGCATCCACTCTACAAACTGATCTATTTTTCATACTCACAGCCCTGAAATTTGTTGAAGACTGCCAGTGAGTCTCATCATCACTGACTCGTTATCCTCACTACTTGCTCTTGATACCCTAAATTCAGATTGTCGCCAGCTTGTCTCTGAAGCCAGACACAAACCTGTGTGTCTTGCTGACGAGGATATCAGGATGAAGCTGCTGTGGGTCCCCTCTCACATAGGCCTCAAGTCCCTCCACCTGCCACCCATCAACAGAGTTTCACCTTAAAGGTAATAGAACTGTCTAAAGGACAACCTACACAGTTAAAATATGGTAAAAGGTTTTTTTTTGAGTGCCCCAAATGGCAAACCCTTTTAAGGGCATATGATTACTAATAAACCCCTGCAGATGGAAAGGGTATATTATCATTCTCTAAATTCAAACCCTTTTCACAAAGGGTATATAGTCTCACACCCCTTACTCTACAAAAGGGTATATAAACAGCAATGCTTGCTGAATGGTATATCGAGGTGAAGAGAAGCCTTATAAAAATAACCCGGCAGTGATCTTCCTCACATAGTGTTTGTAAGTTGCTTATCCCCTTCCACCCTCCAGTGACACACACCTTGGATAAGACAGTTCTCACACGTCTCTCAGTTATGCAGTGATACTGTAAAAAGCAGTACCACAAACACTGTAGGTGGTATCACCAGACACAACCGAGTGTGACATAGCAAGACTCCCAACCGTTGGGCAGGAACTCTCAACACTGCGTTCCGACTTTGCAATAACCCTTTTCCCACAAAAAACGGGCCATGACTTCTCTTTCTAGCATGCCCACGCCCTTCACCAATAGTCACTCTCTGACGAACTCAGAGTCACTTAAAATATTCCTTCTTTATGCAAAAATAGCTCCAAAAACAATGAACTGTGAATCCCGCCTTCCGTGGCGGGCTTAGCGCGGCTCAGCTTGACGCTGATTGCCTGGGAAAAAGTCGGAGCGTAACCAGGCGCTCATTGGCTCACTCGGCATAGTCGTAAATGAGGGTGTTTTAAATCTTCCCTTATCCCATATATCTCTTTCCCTTCTTACGTCATTTTCTCCCCTCCTCCTCATTTATAGGTGTACAGTAAAGTTACTTAAATTGAATTGGATGTTATGTTAAATATTTAAATTGCCAACATTATACTTTCATCTCTTCGCCACATATCGTCTTGACTAGATTCCGCTAAGATGACTCAAGTAACGCAGGCAATTAATCATAAATAATTTTGAATCTGTAAGATTGTACCATCGTACGATATGTTTTCCCATGTTGAGATGGGGGCTTGTCTTTGGCAGCGCCCGGTTGCCAGTCACCAGCTGACGCTGTTAGAATAAAGTCTACAAAGAACGTGGTCTATGACTCCAACCTCTCACATGGCGCAGTGAGTAGGATATGTCGGGGCCCAACACGCCATTACAGCCCTGACAAGAACGCTGACATGGCCCCTACACGTCCACGATTTTCGACGCCCTCAAGGGGAAACCAGGGCTTCTCTACACTGGTGGGGAACACCACGCGCGCCCAGCAGCAGGCCATGAGTGCATTGATGGCTCAGATGGCGTCTCTAGTTGCTGGCGGTGGTCATGCTTCTATGCCGGTCATGAAGCCCTCAGCAGCTGTCGCACCAGAGAAGTGTGAGGCAGAAATGCCAGCAGCTGCGTTTAGGACATGGAGGCAGTCCATGGAGTCATGGGTGCTGTTGAACAGGTGGTCACAACTGGTGGCCACACTCCACATTCGCCTGAACTGCGTCCCTGTACTCCAAAGGGTGATTGACTCGAGATACCCCAGCGGTCAGTGGGAGCAGCTCTCGCCCAAAGAAGCCCTGGACGCCATCAGTGGAATGGTTCTTCAATCTTCAAACCAAGCTGTGAAATGGAACGAGTTTTTCAACAGCAAACAAGGTGAAGAGGAGCCCATGTAAAGGTATTTTCAACGATGCTTCGCAGGGGCAGTGGAGTGTGAATTTAAATGTCCCACCTGTGATAACGACCTCTCTGAGTACATGCTATTACGTAAAGTTATGGTGGGCCTGAGTAACCCAGTGTTGAAAAGGGAAATTTTCCAGGGGTACTCTTGTTATAATAGTGTTTAAGTGCTTAGAAACAAATGCATGTTATTTGAGGCAGCAGTAAGAGATGCTGGTGTATTGTGTCGTACGTCTGGCCAGGCAGTGGTGGGAACAGCCGCGGAGGCAGTGGCGGTTGGTGATGACGTCACCGGTGAGTCCGAGGTAGCTGCCGCCCGACCTGGACACCCCAATCGCGCGCACTGTGGTAACTGCGGCATGTCACATGCCTCTGGTAAAAGTAACTGCCCTGCAAGTGGGGCTACATGTCGCAATTGCTGTAAGGTTGGTCACTTCAAAAGGTGTTGTAGGAGTAAGTCAGCCCTAAGTGCTCCTGTGGATGTGTCAGGCGCTGTTACAGTGGCAACAGCCCAGCTATCCCGCCACCCCAGGTTACAAGTGTTCGTGTCCCAGGCCGGGGGCAATTCCCCCGCCACCCCTGTGCTGGCTGTAGCTGACACGGGTGCTATGGTGTGTGTGGCAGGCGCATCCCTGCTCCGGGACATCGGTTTGTGTCCGGGGCAACTTCGGGCCCGTAATGGCCTAAGGGACGTGGCAAACAAACAGCTCAAGTGTCTGGGGTCCGCCCCCTGCCGCCTCGGTGTGGACGAGGGGTCCACCGTCCAGGAGGTCTACTTCGTGCAGACAGCCAAGGCCCTCTATCTGTCATTGGAGGCCTGCAAGTGCCTCAACTTGGTGCCTGTCGACTTCCCGCTCCATAGACGTGCTGTGGCTGCCGTGAGCGATGGAGGGGAGCGGCACACTGCCGACGATCTACCTCCGAACCCTTTACCTGAGAGCAGCCGTTTCCCGCCGAGGCCAGTTGAGATACCCTTGCCTCCTTTGGAGGAGAATGTGGCCAGGCTGGAGGCATGGCTACTCACGCACTTTTCGTCTACCGCATTCAACACCAGCAGGTCCCCACTGCCAGTCATGACTGGTCCCCCTCACCGTATCCACCTGACGCCCGGCACGACCCCCTACGCCTGTCACACACCCGCTCCCGTTCCGAAACACTGGGAAGCGGAGGTGAAGGACCAGTTGGAGGAGGACGTCAGGAGAGGCGTCATCCAGCCAGTGCCTGCTGGTGAGGCTACGGAGTGGTGCGCCAGGATGGTCGTGGTGGCCAAGAAAAACGGTCAGCCCAGGCGCACTGTGGACTTCCAACGCCTCAATGCAAGCTGTCTGAGGGAGACGCACCACACACCTGCACCATTCGACATGGTGTCTGGGGTGCCAGTGCACTCGTTCAAAACCGTCGCCGACGCCTTTTGGGGATTTCATCAAGTGGAGTTGGAGGAGGAGAGTAGACGCCTGACCACATTCATCACGCCGTGGGGCCGTTTTCGATACTGCAGGACGCCCATGGGACATTGCTCAGCGTCAGATGCTTACACCAAGAGGTTTGACGACGCTATTCAGGATGTGCCCCGCAAGTACAAGTGCGTGGATGACACTCTCCTCTATGACTCCAGTGTGAAGGGGGCGTTCTGGCACACTTACGATTTTCTGGAGACCTGCGCTCGCACAGGTATCACGCTGAAACCAGAAAAGTTCTTGTTCTGCAGGAGAGAAGCCGAGTTTGTGGGTTTCCTCCTGGGGTGGGACCTCTACCAGCCCACTGCCCAACGTCTGTCAGCCATCAAGGACTTCCCCATGCCGGATCAGCCATCAATCACTGACATCAGGTCCTGGCATGGCTTGGTTAACCAGTTGGCTCCCTTCCTTGCCACTGCACCTGTGATGGAGCCCTTCCGTGAGCTCCTCAAGAAGCCAGTGGGCAAGCAGGTGTATTGGGACGACCAGCTGCGGCTCAAGTTTCGCCAGGCCCAGGACACCATCTGTCAGTTGGCCAGAGACGGCTTGGTGTACTACGACAAATCCAGGCCTACGGCAGCTGTCACTGATTGGAGCAGGGAGGGCATCGGCTTCGTCGTCCTGCAACAATACTGTGCCTGTGCCTCTCCAGAGACGCCCTTCTGCTGCAGAGGAGGGTGGCGGTTGGCTCTGTGTGGTAGCCGACATCTGAGCACGGCCGAGGCCGGTTATGCTGCAGTAGAAGGGGAGGCCCTGGCTGTGGTGTGGTGCCTGCGCAAGGCCAGGCTGTTCCTCCTTGGCTGCCCGAACCTCATTCTGGTGACGGACCACCGCCCCTTAGTTGGCTTGCTAGGGGACAGAGCCCTCACGGATGTGGCGAATCCGCGCCTGTTCAGGCTCAAGGAGAAGACCCTGCAGTACCGATTCACGGTCAAATACTTGCCAGGGAAGCGGAACTGTGCAGCTGACGCCCTATCCCGCTTCCCCTCCCTCAGGGCGGCGCCTGATGCGGAGGACATGGACCAAGAGGAGGACCTGTGCGCTGCAGTGTGTGCAGTCACAATCGCAGCACTGGATCAGGATGGGTGCATCACTATGGACGAAGACACAGTGTGCAAAGCGGCTGCGGACGACCCAGTGTACCAGATTCTAGTGTCGAGGGTGCTGGCGGGCGACTGGCACCCCCACAAGTCGCAGGAGGTGGCCTGTCTGCGCCCGTACTTCTCGGTGAGGGACAGGTTGGCTGTGGTCAGGGGTTTGGTCACCTACACCTTTGACCAGGGCTGCGTGCGCCTTGTCATCCCCGACTCCCTCCGCCACCGGGTCGCCGTTAACCTGCATGTGGGGCACCAGGGCCTCGACTCAATGCTCAGGCGGGCCCGGCAGTCTGTCTATTGGCCTGGCATGGAGGGTGACCTGCAGTATCATCGGTCCCGGTGTGCTGCTTGCGAGACCCACGCCCCTTCCCAGCCTCCGGAGTCGTTGGTTCTGACCCCAGCGCCAGACTATCCCTTTCAACAAGTGGTGGCCGATTTGTTCCACCTGCAGGGCCGCACGTACCTAGCATATGCTGACCGACTGACAGGTTGGCTGGAGATCGCCCACTTCCCCAACGAGGCCACCTCTGGAAAAATCATCGCCAGTCTGCGGGCCTACTTCACGAGGTGGGGGGTACCTGAGCAGATCTCCACGGATGGAGGTACCAACCTTGCCAGCCTTGAGATGACAGATTTCCTCAAGTCATGGGGGGTCGAGGTGCGCCTCTCGTCGGCCCACTTCCCCCAGTCCAATGGCAGGGCAGAGGCTGGGGTCAAGGCTGCCAAGAGGCTCCTCAGGGATAACACTGGGCCCGGGGGTAGCCTGGACTGCGATAGGACATCCCAGGCCCTCCTCCAGTACCTGAACACGCCTCTGCGGGGGGTGAACAAGTCGCCCGCCCAACTTGCCACCGGCCGCCAGCTCCGTGACGGCGTTCCCGTGGCCAGACAGCACTATAAGGTGGACCAGCACTGGCGGCGGGCACTTCGTATGAGGGAGGTGCGCTTGGCCGAAACCCAGGATGGGGTCCTGTCGCGGAGGGAGGTATCCCGCCAGCTGGCTCCCCTAGTCGTGGGCACGCAGGTGCGTGTGCAGGACGCAGCTACCAAGCTCTGGGACAGGACAGGCATAGTGGTGGAAGCCCGCCCTCACAGGCAGTCTGCCGTCAGGTTGAGTGGCAGTGGCAGGGTGTCCATCCGCAACAGACACCACCTGCGAAACGGCTCCACACCTGTGTCTACTACTCCGGTGGTGCACCAAGCTGTGCCGCCTGGCCCCCCTTCTCCTGTGCCCTCTGTACCCGCGCCCTCCTTCGCACCCACGGCCCCTCCCCAGTCGAGCGCGGCCAGGCCCAGGAGAGGCCGTAGGCCTCCGGGCTGGTTGACGGACTACGTGGTGTAGTGTTTGTGATGTAAAATCAGTTTAGAGGGTTTTTTTTTTTTTTTCCTTTGTTTGACTGGTTTTTCCTGCATTATTGTTGTTTTTATGAATGCATTGTTTTCCTTTTGTTAGTTCAAATGTGCATTGTCATTTCCTTTTAACTTGGGGGGGGGGGGAGGGAGATGTAAGATTGTACCATCGTACGATATGTTTTCCCATGTTGAGATGGGGGCTTGTCTTTGGCAGCGCCCGGTTGCCAGTCACCAGCTGACGCTGTTAGAATAAAGTCTGCAAAGAACGTGGTCTATGACTCCAACCTCTCACAGAATCCAAAATAAATTTTTTCGGATTATTAATTTGCAAAGTAAATTAGGAGAAGCAGCTATGCCCTCTGTCGCAATAATACTAATTGCATTTTAATGAAATATTGTTTACACCATTTAAAGTTAAATTATTAGTTATTGATGTTCGGTACACACTCAGTTATATTCCAAGCATTTCACAAAGAATAAATCGAAGATATCTAGAGATAGAATGAAATAAAATCATCCACAGGCGATAATGTAAGAACCATTACAACATAAAGAGTAATATGAATGGCAATATACTCTACCATGTCCGAAGGAGGGTTTCAGTATCCTATTTATACCCTACAATATCTACAGTGAATATGGGCGCCTCTGTGTTTATTGTACAAAAGGAAGGAATAACTGGAGCCATGCTGTAAGGCAATGGTCCCCAACCTGGTGTAGGCTGTGGGCCACATTTATAATTGCAAATATAGAGCAGGGGGCCAAAACTTTGGATCTACATTCAAGAAAACCCCCTCAAATATACTGTACAGTTATTTGCAGTTTTACACGTCTAACTGTTACGTCTAACATACTTTTTACATTTACTCTTGGACAGGACGTGTGTATTTACCCCAGTGAGAAGGCTGGCTCTTTCTGGGCCCGGTCTGGGGTAAATACACACGTCCTGTACACGACAGACTTGGGACAAACTGTAAATTTGTATCAAGTTTTTAAATATTTTAATTAATTTCACTCTGAAAAAGAATCCCAAATAATAAAAAAAATTTTAATAAACCCTTTCGGTCTCCATAATATGGTTCCGCGGCGTCCTACAGGTTGGGACCACTGCTGTAAGGTGTAGTGTGTGGGAAGAATGGGTCAATGAAAGATGCACAGACTTTTTAACCAAGGCAGCATATGGCACAACTGTCGCCTTTATGTGCAATAAATGTCTAAGCGCTCAACAATATACTCCACTACCAACAAACACACTGATGATGATGATGGTAATGAAATGAAGTGGTAAATGACTTTGTGATGAGAGAGGAGAGGAGAGAGAGAAGGAAAGAAGAGAAACGGGAAGTAAAGTAGGAAGTGACAGTAGGTGGTCTGTAGGTGAGTCGAGGTGATTGGTTGGGGTGGAGGCCATACACAGCAGGCGCCCTCTCGCTCAAGGGAGGCTGGGGGGGGGGGGGGGTTAAGCTAACAAGACATTCATTAGTGTAATGTGTGTTAATTTATGTTTGTTAAATGGTGGTGTTATTTGTTCATTTATATGTATAAAGTGGGTCTTGTTCTTCTGTGTTAGCATGGAGGCTCTTGGGTCACCAGCTGTGTGTTCTTGTGGCTTCTTTTAACTGGGAGAATATTGGGTCCTCCAACTCTTAAAGTTTGCCCCAGATTCTCTGAGCTTGACTGTGTGTACGTGTGTTCAGTGGTTCGATATTGTATAGTTCGTAAAGTTCTTGTATTTTGGTGGTGTATGGGGGGGGGGTGGAGTTGCTTTGATGCTCAAGGGATAGCTTTGTTTTGTGCTGATTGAAGGTTAAGTTGACTGGTTCTGCTGATCGTGCTGAGTGGTATTGGTGGGTACTCCAAGTGCAAGTGCTTTGAATAGGTGTAGCTGAATGTTGGTGTCCATTTTGCTGAATCTTCGTAGTTTTGTGAGTTGTGATTGGGCAAGTGTTTTGCGTTGTGTTGTGTGTTTTGTTATGCCTGTTCTTGTTATTGTGAGTCCCAGTATTTTGCCTTCTTTGGAGTATTGTATAGGTTCGTTGTTGACTGTGATTGGTGCTGGGTTTGTTTTGGCAATGTGAATGTGATTGATCTTTAGTTCTGCGTGTTAGTTTGGATTTTCCACTTCTTTTTTTTCATAATCGTTAATTTGCTCGATGGCGTGGGCTGTTTTTCGTGCCATCATCTGTTTGGCCTTGTCTGGATGTCGGATGATTTGGGTGACGTCATCGGCATAGGCTACGTGTTCTTCGTGGGTAGGAGGTGGCATATCCGCCGTGTATATTGTGTAGTGTTGGCGAGAGGTTACTTCCCTGTGGTACTCTGCTGTATAGCTTGATGCTTGGGTCTATGTGGTTACCAATGATAATTTTTGCCTCTCTGTTATCAAGGAAGTTGCAAAAAAAAAAAAGAAGTGAAGTTGTTGGAGAGTTCTTGGTTGGTTATTTTGTATTTGAGCCTTAAGTGCCAGACCTCGTTGAATACTTTTGCTACGTCCCTTAATAACTATGTTGAATTGATCTCTATTGTGCACTGCGTTGGCAGCATTGCTGTCAAAGATGTCGGAAGTCAGAATTTCAGCTTCTAAAACTAGGACTGTCGTAGACTCCATCCCAGAGTAGTGGCAAGATCAGACTTACACGGTGATCATCTGGAGGGCTATGGCTGTAAATATTATTACCCTAAACTAAACCCATCCTATACCGCCACCCAACGATACTCAATTTGTGGAACACTTAACGAAAATATTATCATATATCAGGAAAGTTTGTATAAGAAATACACACAAACTCTGGATGTATTTGGTTTTAAATAACTAATTAATTCATCAACCAGGATAACAAAGATCTCAGCCACCATATTAGATCATGTAAGCCAGGGGTCCTCAACAGTGTACGGTCACCTAACAAACAGAAATCAGCAGCCGGCCGCAGCCATTCCACGGTGTAATTAAGCAACAGCTATATCTTAAATTTAGAAAAATACAACAATTGGGCATTACTTGTTCTTTACATACCGTAGGTCTGCTGGTAACAGTAATGTCAACCCAAACAATGAAAACACCATGAAACTTATACTTGTTTGAGTGTTACCTGATGCCCCCCCCCCCCCCAAGTACAGCAATAACTGCCGTTCTGCGAGTGTGTTCCGGGACATTAACCTGTAGGTCCAGGAGCTACAGCTGTGTATCAGCAAGATTTCCCTCGTCAATATATGGCTGATAATGACTGACCACTTCTGCTTAAAAAGATAAAAGGATTTGAAACAAATGAGAACAAGATATTCTTACTCTGAATTTCAGAAAAAATATCTGTGAATTCCAACTGTAATCGTTACAAGTATTATGTACTTTTGCACGTGTTGTCAGCTGTCAGGTATAATGCTTCCCAGTCTTACAAAGAGTATTAGTTTAGGTGTTTACTTCATCAAATATTTAAACAGCCTTATCTTACCTTATCAACTTAGCCCGCCGCTCATCACAAATTTTAGATGCCGTCATGCGGGCTATATATATATCGTTTCTGGCCGCATGCGGCTGGAAATTTGAGGGTTGCAGATCCTGAATTGTAATTCTTTATGTAACAGCCAAAACAAAATCAACCAGGCAAGGAGCATTCCTCTTGGTGTTAGTGACCATTTTATCACCTACTGTTGCAGGAAAAAGGTCAGGGATAAGGCAGGCCAGCACAAAGTGATAAAATAAGGTAAATGAAGATTTCAATAAAAAAAAGTGTTGCATAATATTGATTGGCCTCAGGTGACAAACTACACGGAGGTTAACGAGCCCTCGGAGAAGTTCATAACTACTTTTGCTGACGTTATTGATGACGTAATACAGTTAAAGGAGATAGGGATAAAAAAGTGACTGAACCTTGGATGACTAGAGATATTGGTATCGATCAGACGCAGAGATCAACTCGCTTGTAAGATTATAAAGACAGACAGGATAAGGAGTCACAAAGAATTTTGTAGGATAACAAACCACTGTATGTACAAAGAAATATAAAGCGGGAGAAATAACCCCTAAGGCTCTGGAATCAATTATATAAGAATACTGGGACACAACCACAAACCAAAACACATTACAAAGTAGTGTTAAACATTAAATATTCTAGAGTGTTTATGAATCAGGTTTATAAATAGATGATAAAGTGAGGAGACTTCTATACACCAACACTATACAGTAGACACACACAAGTCACTTTTTAACTCTACACTATATTGAGAATCACTTTAAATGATACAGTAGACAATATCAGTTATAAAATACCACATCTTTTTATATATTTGTAATACTTTATAAACATACCAGGGAATGACACAGAGGCACAGGGGTTGTCTTGGAGGGTCGCCCGTGCTGGTTCTCGGAGCTGACGGTCGGACTCCGTCAATGGTGCAAGTCGCCTCTTTTTTGAAGGCAAGAACTTTCACACACCCGGTGATCACATGCTTGATTGTTGTATTCGCTTCAACAATTGTCAATTAATATATAGGGGGCCGGTGGTAGAAGCGGTATCACTCTTGCCTCGCAAGCAAGATGTCACGGGTTCGATTCCCGGGCCGGTGGAAGTTGTTTGGACATACTTCCTAGACCCCATTAGTCCCTGTTCACCTAGCAAATTCGTATTCAGGGAGTTGTTGGAGCTTCCAATAAACTATTGACTCTTCTGGCTTCTACGCCCTTAACTCATGAGACATAAAGGCAAGCATGAACTTAGCATGCTTCCCTGTTGGGCGCTGTAAACGCTTCTGCGCTTCACCACAAGGATGTAGGGGGGTGTCCAATAAAAAAAAAAAATAATAATATATATTTTTGTGTTACTTTCGTAACTACAACCTATGGTATTTTTCTTCCTGTTCATATATAATGAAGATAATGCAGAGTATAAAATGCCATATACAATATTTGTACATAATGTCATCTATACAGCTGTATTATGACTGCGTGTGTTCATGAGTGTGTTGCCTCGTGATAGTTAGAGTGGGCCCACGTCCAGAGAGGACACTGTTCTAACCTCCAGCACCGACCCAGGTGGGCTAGAGATTATGGTTTCCAAGTGTACCTTACCGTAACATAACATAACCTAACCTAACTTTACTAAACCTAATCTTTACCTAACCTAACTTAACTTTACTTAACCTAATCTTTACCTAACCTAACTTAACTTTACGTACCTAATCTTTACCTAAACGGTAATTTTTCAGGACTAACCTGCGGGCGACGTTGAGAGAAAACTAATATACAAACGCTGAATTTTCACTGTCTTTTTATAGTGGACACTGTTGTAGTTTGTGCAAAGGTGTTAAAAAATGAATATTTCTAAAATTAACATAACTTAACATTTGTTGGTATGAAAAACAGATCTAACCAACCTAACCAAACATACCTACCTAACCTTATCTAACTTCCTTACCAGGGAGCTCTGACCCCCCGGACCCCTGGTACATTAAACAGAAAGAACTTACTAGGATGTGGGGAAATTTAAGGAATTTTCTGTACATGAATTGATACGGCCGCATCGGCGTTTATGCAGCCAGGTCGGCGGAGTGATTTATTGTGATGGCGGGAAACGTCAAGCATTGAGGAAGTTATGAAAAATTTTCTTTCCTGTCTGAAAGCACAGGGATTCCCACAGTGTGGACAGTCTTTAAACAATTGAAGGGTCTCGTTGTCTTTATCCCTAAATTCGCAAATTACGTCATTATAAGACCAGCAACAGAACTCACTGATGAAAATAAAGTAAGAAAATAATCAGTAATACAAATAACTCGTTCGCAGGTTAGTCCAATATATTAACCACATTAACCTAACCTTTAACTAAACTAATCTTTACCTAAACTAACCTAACCGTACTAACCTTAACATGCCTAACCTAACCTAAATTTAAAATGCATAAAGGTTAAAATACATAACTTGGTCCTAACAAAGGTTCACTTGACCTCATATTTGGATTTCATTACTGAAGGATATTTACAGCTATACCACATTAATAAGGTCTATCTGCAAGTTTATTCAGTCTTGAAAAAAAAATGTACCCTAAATGTGGACAATAAAAATCTTCTATTTTGGTACAAATTACTTGAAAAGTTGTAAGAAGACAAAAGCTGCGTCTCTTCCATTCAACGAGAAATAGAACACTCAAGCCTCTTGTCGTAAGAAAAAAATAACTAAAAAAAACAAACTAATATTGTATTTTAGTATGTTGATGTACAAAACATTTTCTTCATTATTCTATGATATAACAAGTCTAACAAGCATTATTAAAACATATATTATTAATTTTTTTATGCAATAGGGAAATAGCGACGACTATATCCGGGTTGATAGTGTTGAAGTGCTGTAAGTTACGGGCTAGATTACGAGCTCACTTACAGAGTTCGATGCCATATGTTTGTTTTGAGTATACACGGAAGAAGGGAAATAAGGATGAACCATGGTTTTGATGGAAACAATGTGCTCTGGGACGATGCTCACAATGACGAATGGGAGAAACCTCTTTATGAAACATCTTACCTACTAAGGATGAAGCTTAATGTTACAGAAAACACACACACACACACACACACACAGTGTAACTTTGTGTGACGCGTTGTCTGACTTGGGGTGGCTTTGAGCAAACCATACACTTGATATTACAATTTATGTATCCTTCCTGTCCATGATTTACAACAATAACTGTAGGGTAAAAGTTACAATATTATACTAATAACACTGTCATGTATTGATACTATGACTAGTTACCAAGATACAGAGCACGCTGAACATAACATGATAATGATAGTGAAGCCTGGAAGGGTTCATATCATAACTTGTGTTTTCGTGCTTATGTTGCCCAGTGAGAGTTACAGTGGGCCTCCATGTGCCCAGGTGGGATGGTCAAAGTATTACACTATAAGTGTGTCAAATGAGGAGTGACTGATCCACATGTAATTTAAGGTTTTTGAAATATGTAGTTGAATTAGACACGATTTTTCATATAGTTTTGCGAATGATGGGGTGTGGTGGAAGCATCGTGGTCTGGCACACACACACACACACACACACACAAGCGCTGTAAACGTTGTGTGGAGTCACTGGGTGGTTTGGAAGTGTTTATTTCCATTCATACTTTCGTAACTACAACCTATGGTATTTTTCTTCCTGTTCATATATAATGAAGAGAATGCAGAGTATAAAATGCCATATACAATATTTATTCATAATGTCATCTATACAGCCGTACTATGACTGTGCGTTCGTGCGTGTGTTGCCTGGTGATAGTTAGAGTGGGCCCCCATCCAGAAAGGACACTGTTCTAACCTCCAGCACCGACCCAGGTGGGCTAGAGATTATGGTTTCCGAGTGTACTTGTGTGTACAATATTTGTGCATGGTGACCTGTGGTGTAATGGTCATCATGATGGCCTCGCAAACGAGTGAACCAGTGTTCGATCCCCAGGCAAGGAGAAACTTTGAGCAAGTTTCTTTACACCATTTGCCTTTGTCTACCCAGCAGTAATTGGGGACATGGATGTTAATCAATTAGAATTAGATGATCGTGTTCTGGGTAATGGTAATCCAGTGCAATTTGGCGATTTGTCCGGTCTTCTCGGACTATTCCTTGACACTGGGTTATGCAGCTCGTTGACTCAGGGTGTGGTTGTTGTGTTGCCGACAGCTTCTACACCTTAAACAAATTCACGCCTAGGTAGCCCTAGGGCCGGCCATCCTCGTACACGAGGGGCAACCATTATTATATTAATATGTATGTGTGTGAATGTGTGTGTATGCGTGTCTTTGCTTCTGTATATTCATGTGCGTATGTATATGCATGTTGAATACAATCTAGGAATATCAAACAGAACCCTAAAAACTGTAATCAGGAAAGAACCTGTTGATGAATTTGAAGCAAACAGACAAGTACAAACAGGCAATAGTCAATATATTGTTTACCATGATGAGGTATAGTAGGTGAAACATGTATATGAAGCAAGTAACAAGATTACTTAGATAACAAAATGTTGTAACCGCTAGACGAAGGTTAGGATAAAAGTACCTCTGGCAGTATGTCCCTCAAGCAGATGTGAACAAAACTAAATGTAAAGTGTGTGGCCAAACATATAGCCACACACTCCAATACTACCTCCTAGACTGTGAAAGAATAACCTTTTATAGGAATAGATCCAAGCACACTGCGTATGTAATGGCACAGCACTTTATGTCTGTTGGTAAGATAACTGACATACTAAAGCTGTATCCACACTTCGCGTCTAGTAGCTAATAAACTTCTGTGTACTGAGCTAAACAAATAATGTGATAGAAATACTCTGCAACACTCAACGCCATAATATCCTGACCACTGAGGTGTGATAAACATCCTTTGTGGCCTCTGCTCTGTAATCCTTCCTGCGCTACCACTCACAGGATGAGTACGGGGTGCACAATATACTAGCTGCTGTCAGTGGCAAAATTAAATAAATATTCACCACCACAGCGTCACACCATACCACCATCACAGCATCAAAACACCACAAGAGTCACACCATACCACCACCCTCATTTCACCCTCACAGCGTCACACCATACCATCACAGTGTCACGCCACACCATCCCACCACCACCACATCGTCACAGCACCACACCATCCTACCACCACCACAGCGTCACAGCACCACACCATCCGTCCATCCCACCATCACAACCACAGCGTCACAGCACCACACCATCCGCCTATCTCACCACCACAGCGTCACAGCACCACACCATCCCACCATCACCACACCGTCACAGCACCACACCACCCTACCACCACCACAGCGTCACACCATCCTACCACCACCACACCATCCGCCTATCTCACCACCACAGCGTCACAGCACCACACCATCCGCCTATCTCACCACCACAGCGTCACAGAACCACACCATCCGCCTATCTCACAACCACAGCGTCACAGCACCACACCATCCGCCTATCTCACCACCACAGCGTCACAGCACCACACCATCCCACCATCACCACAGCGTCACAGCACCACACCACCCTACCACCACCACAGCGTCACAGCACGGCACTATCCTACCACCACCTCAGCATCACAGCACCACACCATCCCACCATCACCACAGCGTCACAGCACCACACCACCCTACCACCACCACAGCGTCACAGCACCACACGACCACCACCACCACCAGCGTCACAGCACCACACCACCACCACCAGCGTCACAGCAACACAGCACCACACCACCACCACCAGCGTCACAGCAACACAGCACCACCACCACCAGCGTCACAGCACCACACCACCACCAGCGTCACAACACCACACCACCACCACCACCAGCGTCACAGCACACCACCACCACCACCAGCGGTACAGCACCACACCACCACCACCACCAGCGTCACAGCACCACACCACCACCACCACCAGCGTCACAGCACCACACCACCACCACCACCAGCGTCACAGCACCACACCACCACCAGCGTCACAGCACCACCACCACCAGCGTCACAGCACAACACCACCACCACCACCACCACCAGCGTCACAGCACCACACCACCACCACCACCAGCGTCACAGCACCACACCACCACCAGCGTCACAGCACCACACCACCACCAGCGTCACAGCACCACACCACCACCAACACCAGCGTCACAGCACCACATCACCACCACCACCACCAGCGTCAGAGCACAACACCACCACCACCACCAGCGTTACAGCACCACACCACCACCACCACCACCAGCGTCACAGCACCACACCACCACCACCAGCGTCACAGCACCACATCACCACCACCACCACCACCAGCGTCACAGCACCACATCACCACCACCACCACCAGCGTCACAGCACCACTCCACCACCACCACCAGCGTCACAGCACCACACCACCACCACCAGCGTCACAGCACACCACCACCAGCGTCACAGCACCACACCACCACCACCAGCGTCACAGCACCACACCACCACCACCACCAGCGTCACAGCACCACACCACCACCACCACCACCAGCGTTACAGCACCACTCCACCACCACCACCACCACCAGCGTCACAGCACCACACCACCACCACCATCACCAGCGTTACAGCACCACTCCACCACCACCACCAGCGTCACAACACCACACCACCACCACCAGCGTCACAGCATCACACCACCACCACCACCACCAGCGTTACAGCACCACACCACCACCACCACCAGCGTCACAGCACCACACCACCACCACCAGCGTCACAGCACCACACCACCATCACCAGCGTCACAGCACAACACCACCACCACCACCAGCGTCACAGCACCACATCAACACCACCACCACCAGCGTCACAGCACCACTCCACCACCACCACCAGCGTCACAACACCACACCACCACCACTAGCGTCACAGCACCACATTACTACCACCACCACCACCACCAGCGTCACAGCACCACACCACCACCACCACCAGCGTTACAGCACCACTCCACCACCACCACCAGCGTCACAGCACCACACCACCACCACCAGCGTCACAGCACCACACCACCACCACCAGCGTCACAGCACCACACCACCATCACCAGCGTCACAGCACCACACCACCATCACCAGCGTCACAGCACCACTCCACTACCACCACCAGCGTCACAGCACCACATCACCACCACCAGCGTCACAGCACCACACCACCACCACCAGCGTCACAGCACCACACCACCATCAGCGTTACAGCACCACTCCACCACCACCACCAGCGTCACAGCACCACACCACCACCACCAGCGTCACAGCACCACACCACCACCACCACCAGCGTCACAGCACCACACCACCATCACCAGCGTCACAGCACCACACCACCACCAGCGTCACAGCACCACACCACCACCACCACCACCAGCGTCACACCACCACACCACCACCAGCGTCACAGCACCACACCACCACCACCACCACCAGCGTCACACCACCACACCACCACCACCACCACCACCAGCGTCACAGCACCACATCACCACCACCACCAGCGTCACAGCACCACACCACCACCACCACCACCAGCGTCACAGCACCACACCACCACCACCACCACCAGCGTCACACCACCACACCACCACCACCACCACCAGCGTCACAGCACCACAGCACCACACCACCACCACCAGCGTCACACCACCACCACCACCACCACCAGCGTCACAGCACCACATCACCACCACCACCACCACCACCACCACCAGCAGCGTCACAGCACCACACCACCACCACCACCACCAGCGTCACAGCACACCACCACCACCACCACCAGCGTCACACCACCACACCACCACCACCACCACCACCACCAGCGTCATAGCACCACACCACCACCACCACCACCAGCGTCACAGCACCACACCACCACCACCAGCGTCACACCACCACACCACCACCACCACCACCAGCGTCACAGCACCACACCACCACCACCACCATCAGCGTCACACCACCACACCACCACCACCACCACCAGCGTCACAGCACCACACCACCACCACCAGCGTCACACCACCACCACCACCACCACCAGCGTCACAGCACCACATCACCACCACCACCACCACCACCACCACCAGCAGCGTCACAGCACCACACCACCACCACCACCACCAGCGTCACACCACCACCACCACCACCACCAGCGTCACAGCACCACACCTTTATTATGACTTTCAACCTTTGCCACCTTTGCTCGGCGCTACAACTACCACACTCTGGCGGATTACTCGCTCAACGCCCCCAGACAATCCTCAGGCGATTACTGGTGGGGATTACTGGGGGAGGGAACGAGGCTGTAGGGATTACTGAGACGATACCGTGGTCACTACTGGGATTAATGCAACTGGGATTACTGGGAGAAGGTACCTTGATAAGTGAAGGTGACTGGTGAAAGATCTTGCCAGAGATAGCGATTATTATTATTATTATTAAAATATATAATAATAATAATAATAATAATAATAATAATAATAATAATAATATTAATAATAATAAAACGATAATGTTTCCTTAAGACCTTCTCCTCCCATTAAATGCTCGAGAAAGTTTTGAAATTATAATTATACTTTGGAGTCATATTTTATCAAACTTCCAAACTACTCAGGTCTATTATGAACTCAAAATGATGCTTTAGTAAATAACCAAAATACAAGTTTAAATTAGTTTCTGATGAGACTGAAAACTGTGGTGCACGTAGTGGGTGGGTGGGTGAAGTGGGTGGGTTAAGTGGAGGGGTGGGTGAGTTGATTGATGGAAGGGAGGGTCGGGTGGATGGTTTGATGCATTTTGCTGGGTAGGTGTGTGGGCAGGTGTGTGGGCAGGTGTGTGGGTAGGTGCGTGGGTAGCAGTGTGGATATGTGGATTAGGATATCATTAATACGTATATCTGTGTAAGCGTGTACATGTATCTGTATATATGTGTGTATAATTGTGTAAGTTTATACCTGTATGTGCACAGTAAATGCATTTTAGTGAGTGTGTCTGTATATACGTGTGTGCACGTATGCAGGTGTCCACAAGCACACATAGATGCACACTCAACACAAGCTCCTAAGCACACAGTACAAGGACACATGAGTGTGTACACAAGGCTCTTCGACACACACATGTACAGAATGACATGTATACACACCCTTATTTGTGTGAACAGTGTTTGCGGCCTCTAAACACTCCAAGCAACCACAGTGTGTGTGTGTGTGTGTGTGTGTGTGTGTGTGTGTGTGTGTGTGGCTCAACAAAACTATCACACTGAGTGAAAGTTGGATAAACTAGACAGAGCGGGAGTTGGATCGATAGAGAGGAAGACACCAGATAGATGGGACATAATTTATACAGGATGTCTCCAAATATATACTGTAAATACACTGCATTACAAATATTCTTGAAGATCGCGTGAATGTTTGTATTGTATTACAAGAGCAACATTTTCCTCGCGCGTAGGAGGCCTCGCACATCAACAAATGAGGACACTGTTGCTCTTGTAATACAATACAAACATTCACGCGATCTTCAAGAAAATTTGATATGCAATTTGTATACATTTTTCTGAAGCACTCTTGTGTGTGTGTGTGTGTGTGTGTGTGTGTGTGTGTGTGTGTGTGTGTGTGTGGTTAGCATGCTCACCTCGCAAGAGAGTGGAACCTTGTTCGATCCCCGGGTAGCGTAAAACATTGGGCAGGTTTGTTTTACGCCGTTTGCCACTGTCTACCCAGCAATAATTGGGGACCTGGATGTTAATCGATTTATGGATTGTGTTCCGGGGTAATGGTAAGCCAGTGCAGTTGGGGAATTGTCCGGTCTTCTTGGATTATTTTTTGGCATACAGACAAACAGTAATATAAACACACATAGAGGCGCACATAAACAAAACTTAAAAAGCAAAAGCAGAAAACGATATTAATAAAAAAAAAAAAAACGAAAAGACATAACTGAAAACATAAAGATTAAAAAATGCAAATACATAAATACAATAATATTAAAAACAAATACAAAGAAAGTAGAGAGACATGAACAGTACTCTAAATACAACGAAAGAATAAAATTAGAAGCTACAAGAATAACGTAACTGACAGCAAACAACTGGGATAAAGAGAACACAGAGAATACGAGATAAAGCAATAAAGAGAAGATGCCGAAGTGAAAGAAATAAGGAGACTAAGAATGGATTATATTGAGAGAATGGGAAGTGAGAGATTGATAAGAGTGATACATAACACAGACGTGGATAAAAGAGGAAGAGAGAGACGGAGAGATGAAAAAGAGGGTGACGGATATCCAGGAAGCAGTAGTGTGTGTGTGTGTGTGTGTGTGTGTGTGTGTGTGTGTGTGTGAAGAATATGGAAGTCAGACGATGGTGATACTAACTTGTGTGTGGCGACGGAGTTAACCAGATCTGAGGTAGTGTTGTGGTAGAGCAGTACTATAGTGGCTGTTGTGGTAGAGCAGTACTATAGTGGTTGTTGTGGTAGAGCAGTACTATAGTGGTTGTTGTGGTAGAGTAGTACTATTGTGGTTGTTGTGGTAGAGCAGTACTATAGTGGTTGTTGTGGTAGAGCAGTACTATAGTGGTTGCTGTGGTAGAGCAGTACTATAGTGGTTGTTGTGGTAGAGCAGTAATATAGTGGTTGTTGTGGTAGAGCAGTACTATAGTGGATGTTGTGGTAGAGCAGTAATATAGTAGATGTTGTGGTAGAGCAGTACTATACTGGATGTTGTGGTAGAGCAGTACTATAGTGGTTGTTGTGGTAGAACAGTACTATAGTGGATGTTGTGGTAGAGCAGTACTATAGTGGATGTTGTGGTAGAGCAGTACTATAGTTGATGTTGTGGTAGAGCAGTACTATAGTGGTTGTTGTGGTAGAGCAGTACTATAGTGGTTGTTGTGGTAGAGCAGTACTATAGTGGATGTTGTGGTAGAGCAGTACTATAGTGGTTGTTGTGGTAGAGCAGTACTATAGTGGATGTTGTGGTAGAGCAGTACTATAATGGATGTTGTGGTAGAGCAGTACTATAGTGGTTGTTGTGGTAGAGCAGTACTATAGTGGTTGTTGTGGTAGAGCAGTACTATAGTGGTTGTTGTGGTAGAGCAGTACTATAGTGGATGTTGTGGTAGAGCAGTACTATAGTGGTTGTTGTGGTAGAGCAGTACTATAGTGGTTGTTGTGGTAGAGCAGTACTATAGTGGATGTTGTGGTAGAGCAGTACTATAGTGGTTGTTGTGGTAGAGCAGTACTATAGTGGTTGTTGTGGTAGAGCAGTACTATAGTGGTTGTTGTGGTAGAGCAGTACTATAGTGGTTGTTGTGGTAGAGCAGTACTATAGTGGATGTTGTGGTAGAGCAGTACTATAGTATAGTGGTAGTTGTGGTAGAGCACTACTATAGGAGGAGGAGGTAACGAGTGTGGTGTATGTAAGGTTAAGTGACCTGAGTAAACTGAGTATTGGTGTGACATATAACACAACTACCACCACGATCATCACAACAATTAATAACACCACCAGTACGACCACCACAAGTACGACCACTACGGCCTCTCTCTCTCTCTCTCTCTCTCTCTCTCTCTCTCTCTCTCTCTCTCTCTCTCACACATCTACCATGATTACCATACTTAACCTGAGCACAAACCACCACCATAATAGTCGTCAGCATCAGAAAGGTTATGTCGAGGTACCATGATTTTGACACTACCATAACTGACTCCTGCCGTTTGATGATGGCAGGATTATAACACTACCATGATGGCAGTAACCATGATTAAATAAGAATCAGGAAACGTATAAAAAAAGGTTTATTTACATAGCAATGCTACCATTAACCTCGCCACCATTTTGACACCATTTTAACAACGCCACCATTCTATCACCATCCTGACAACGCCACCATTCTCACAACGCCACCACTCTCACAACGCCCACCATTCTGACAACGCCACCATTCTCACAAGCCACCATTCTCACAACGCCACCAACCTGACAACGCCACCATTCTCACAACGCCACCATTCTCACAACGCCACCATTCTCACAACGCCACCATTCTAACAACGCCACCATTCTCACAACGCCACCATTCTCACAACGTCACCATTCTCACAACGCCACCATTCTAACAACGCCATCATTCTCACAACGCCACCAGTCTCACAACGCCACCATTCTCACAACGCCACCATTCTCACAACGCTACCATACAGACAGCTACAGTACCATAGTTAGAATCAAGAGCACATGTGTAGTTCAGCATGAGTAGCAAACACTGGAACCATGACGACAACGACCTCGACTAGTACAGGTAGCAGCAGCTTTTTTGGTTGCTTGAATAATGACCATAATTATGCCTCCCCCTCCCTTCCCCTTTGTCCCCCTCCCTTCCCCTTTGTCCCCCTCCCTTCCTCTCCTCCCTTTCCCCCTCGAAGACAGAGATTTTTGTTTTATAATTTGCGTTTGTTTGTTGTTTATTTATTTGTTATTTTCTTATTTATTTGTCTGTTTGTTTTATTCTTTCTGCGTGTGTTGATGTACAGTAACGGAGCAAATTCTACCACCCAAGCTTATTTCACCTTAATATTAACCACCCTTACGGTAAACAAGTACAACCTAACCTAACATACACCTAACCTAAACCTATTCTAACTTACCTTAACCTAACTTAAACTAACCTACCCTAACCTAACTTACCCTAACCTAACCTAATCTACCCTAAACAACCCCCCCCCCCCCCCCAAGGAGCCTTCAGGCGATTTGGTTAGATATCAGCTGAAATAAACTGGGAAAGGGAGCGAATTTTAAGGTCATCTGATAACTTAGATTTTTTTTTCTTTATGACATTTGACAGAGCGAAAAGCCTTGTTAATAAACCCCCAAAAATAATTCTTACAGTTTGTCTATTTTTATTTGAGCTTTTGAGAGATTATAACAGTGATACCATACATCTGTCCGTCCATCCGTCCGTCCGTCATTGTCAATTTGTTTTGGTGTTGATAACTTGACACAGAGTTCATTGATTCATCCTAAATTTAGTGGTAGAGTGAATTAGGCCAAGTTGTTGTACCAGATCGTTGGTTCCGGTGCTAGACCAGGTAATCTTATAGATACGGCCATTTCTACCAGTCGAGGACATACTGCACACTAGTTCCAGATACGGACGGTCCCATGATTGGATTTTCTCGCCAGCTATTTCTGTACAGGTTGGTCAATCTTGACACAACTCTACACAAAGACAGTTTTTGGCAACCTCCACTAACTCATTCTGGCTAGATTAATATTTGTTATTTTGTTGGTGTTACAATTGTGAAATATCACCAATAACAGGTGTAGAAATATTGCATGCACTCCTGAATATTGGCTTCTCGATCACACACACACACACACACACACACACACACACACACACACACACACACACACACACACACACACACACACACACTTTCTGTTATCAACAAAGCCATTGCACTATGGCTGCCCACCAACCTGGTCTCATGGCTCACTGATTTCTTGAGTGGACGTCGCCAGGCAGTGAGGTATCAGGGCTCGGTCTCCACATTCCAACACCTCACCTGCGGTGTTCCCCAGGGGACCAAGATGGGACCACTGTGCTTCCTCATCCTGATCAACAACGCTCTATCGGACGCTCCTCATAGGTGGAAGTACGTAGATGACTGCACTGTGGGGGTTTCAGTGGACAACGCCGAACCAGACTACTCATTGCTACAAGGCACCCTGGACAGGCTACAGGCATGGACTACGGAGAACAAGGTCACCATCAACCACACCAAAACCGTAGTCATGCACATCAGTACCGCCACCACTCCAGTGCAAGCCCCAGCAGTCACAGTGGGTGCCCATCCTCTCCAGCTGGGGCAGTCTGATAAACTCCTGGGTGTAACTATAGACAACAAACTGGACTGGAAGGCCCATGTAAATAACACAGTCAAGGCAGCCTTATACCGTCTCTACGACGACTTAGGTCACTTGAGATACCCACTCCAGAGCTGAGGACTATCTACAACGCCTTTATTCTCCCCAAACTAACGTATGCGTCACCAGCCTGGTCGTCTTCTCTCAACTCCACCCAACAACGTCAGCTAGAGAAGGTACAGAAAAGGGCCTGCAGAATCATGCTCGGGGCAGACCACTCCAGCTACATCAAGGCTTTCTCCACCCTGGAAATGCCATCCCTCAGTGACCTCCACCACTAAGCACTGGAAAGGTTTGGCAGCCAACTAATGCAGCACCCTCGTCATCACCACCTCCTGCCACCTGCAGCTCCCCACCCAACTCGCGCAGTCCGCCACTACAACAAAATTCAGCCCATAAGAGCCAGCACCGATAGATATAAGAACAGCACCATCCCATCTATTGTTAAAATAATAAACAACCTCTGATTTATGTACAGTACAGCCCTATAAATGTATTCAATGCATATTATATCATTATGTCTAAATCAAATGCAAGTCTGTATATATTTTCAGCCACCGGCTGCAACTCTATTAATAAACCGTTTATTATTATTATTATTATTATTATTATTATTATTATTATTATTATTATTAATATTATTATTCATATTATTATTTTACACACACACACACACACACACACACACACCTTGGGTTACTCAGGCTAGTGACACTGGGAATTTGTAAACAATAACAGAGTTGTTTAATATGATTGTTAGTCTCTCTCTCTCTTCTCCCTCATTTTTCAACCTCTCCCGTTAACGTTTATCTTTCTCCCTCTTTATCTTCTCTCTTCAGTGTCTTTCTTTCTCTCTCCTTTCCTCATCTTTCCCCTTTCTCTCTTACTTTTCCTTCTTCCCCTCTCCCTCTTCTTTCTCCTTTTACCCTCCCTCTCTTCCTCTTATCTTATCCTCCTTACTACTCTTCCTTTTTTTCTCTATCCTCCTCACATTCTTCGCACCTCTCCCTTCCCCCTTCTGTCTTGTACTCTCCTTCCGTCATTCCTCCCCACCCTTCCTCTTCCTACCCACACTCCTCTCATCTCATCCTCCTCGTCTCCCCCCCCCCCCTCTCTCACCTCCAGCACCTCTGAATCACACTAACTACCGGCTGACTATACAGACACCCAGTCATTTACACCTTAATGATCCAGCCAGGTACTTTGATACCATTAACACAACACTGCCTTGTGTGTGTGTGTGTGTGTGTATGTGTGTGTGTGTGTGTGAGAAAAATGACCTTCTGTTAAAAAATTCTTAACTCAAAAACACACAACTCTTAGGCAGAAAAATGTATCCTTAAATATTTTTATATATAATCAGTACAGAAAAACCTAAAGCAAAAAAAAAAAAAAAAAAAAAAACCCACACAATCTCACTGAAACAAGGACCGCTGTTATAAAAGACAACTCTTTTTTTTTCGGAATAAAAGTTAAAAAACACAAAAAACAGGAAAATTCTTCTTTATAAAATTCTTACGGTTTACTGCTCAGGCGTATATAAACCAAATCCACCAAACACTCCGGCGGTTCTCCAACGGAAATCATATAAGAACTAAGGTGTATATAACCGCCTTAAGGTAATATAACACCAATGTTCTTTTTTTTAACTACACTGTAAAATATTTTCTAATACAATTTTCAGTAAACAAGTTGAGAATTTATCCCGTAAGAAAGTGTGTGTACAGCGTCCTGGCTATAGTGTTAGAGGCTATAAAGACACCCAGTCATGTATACCTTAATGATGCAGCCTGGTAGTTTGTTGCTATTAACACAACACTGCCTCGTATGTGTGTGTGTGTGTGTGTGTGTGTGTAGAACGTTTAGCTATACTGTTACTTACCACACGTCCAATTCGCCCGACGCTGCACAGTAAACCCTGAAAAAGAGATGCTATTGTCAGTCTCTGGTTAGGTTAGGTTAGGTTAAGATGCAATAGATTAGCTTACAGTAAGATTTTTGTCACGTGGGTGTGTGTGTGTGTGGCACGAGTGACGTCACGGCCGGGCACCTTGATATGCCCAGCTGTACCTCGCGGACGTCCATGCCAAGTGCCCACACATAGCTTACAGTCTAGGCAACCATTAGACGTTTGTATGTTTGTAAAATACGATAATATACACCTAAATACATACACACGAATATACATAAATACATACATACATACATTCATACGTACATACATATCCCCTCATACAAACAAGGTGATGCATCCATCATTTACCTGGATCAAATAACAATGCGTATCACATCCCCGCTGAGACTAAACGTACCACAAGTTAAAAAAAAGAAGTCAATTGTTAGCTGAAAACAGGAGTAAGTTGGCCAGTCTCTCTCTCTCTCTCTCTCTCTCTCTCTCTCTCTCTCTCTCTCTATCTATCTATCTATCTATCTTTCTTTATTTTCCTCTATGTAAGTTACAGTTCACTTATACAGCTCTCATACAAACACTCAATACACACACATACACACGTAATAATAAAATATAATGGTTGCTCCTCGTGTAACGAGGATGGCGGTCCAAGGGCCACCTAGGCGTGAATTTGTTAAGGTGTAGAAGCTGTTACCAACACAACAACCACACCCTAAGTTAACGAGCTGAGTGACCCAGTGTCCAGGAATAGTCTGAGAAGACCGGACAACTCGCCGACTACACTGGCTAACCATTACCTCGGAATACGACCCGCAAATCGATTAACATCCAGGTCCCCAATTATTGCTGGGTAGATTGAGGCAAATGGCATAAAGAAACTTGCCCATAGTTTCACCCTGCCCGGGGATAGAAACAGGTCCGCTCGCTTGCGAGGCGAGCATGCTGACCATTACACCACAGGTCGCCACACATACATACATACATACAAGATGCACGTAAGACATCCACCAATCACAGCCTGGTATTCCAAACTACAAATAATATGTAAGAATAGAAGCGTGGGTCACTCAGTTGTCATTCTGGTCATTAAGAGGTACTAAGGGTCTCTAAGGGGTCATTAAGGGGTAGGGTCTTTAAGGGACCATTAAGGGGTACTAAGGTTATCTAAGGGGTCATTAAGGAGCATTAAAGGTCTCTAAGGGGCCCTTAAGGGGTACTAAGGGTATATAAGGGGTCATTAAGGAGTACTAAAGGTCTCTAAGAGGCCATTAAGGAGTACTAAGGATATATAAGGGGTCATTAAGGAGTACTAAAGGTTTATAAGGGTCATTAAGAGGTATTAAGGGTATCTAAGGGGTCATTAAGGGGTACTAATAGTCTCTAAGGGATACTAAAAGTATCTAAGGGGTCATTGAAGATTTTTAAGAGACATTAAGGGGTTCTAAGGGACTCTATGGCATCATTAAGGATATCTAAGGGGTCATTAATGGGTACTAAGGGTCTCTAATGGGTCATTAGGGGGTACTAAGGGTCTCTAAGGGGTCATTAAGGTACTAAGGGTCTTTAAGGGGTCATTAAAGGATTCTAAGGGGCTCTAAGGGGGTACTAAGTGTCTCTAATGGGCCATTAAGAGGTACTAAGTGTCTCTAAGGGACCATTAAGGGGTACTAAGGATCTCTAATGGGTCATTAAGGGGTAGTAAGGGTCTCTAAGGGGTCATTAAGAGGTATTAAGGGGTCATTAAGGTACTAAGGATCTTTAATGGGCCATTAAAGGGTACTAAGGGTCTCTAAAGGGTCATTGGAGAATACTAAGTGTCTTTAAGGGGTCAATAAGGTACTAAGGGTCTTTAAGGGGCCATTAATGGGTTCTAAGGATCTCTTAGGGGCACTAAGGGTCTCTAAGGACACTAAGGGATAACGGAGGACCACTAAGATGTATCAAAGTTCTCAGTAAGGGCGTAAGGGCGAAGGCAAGGGTTAAAATAGGGCGGTGAGGAGGTGTGCCGTCAAGGGTGAGATTGAGGAAGTAATTAAGGCAGTTATGGCCCTTGAGGTAGTGTGGCCCCAGGTTAATGGTGCCAACATGCCTCGGAGGAGGAAGGGAGGATGGGGCAGGGGGGGGGAGAGGAGGAGGAAGGAGGGAAGGAGAAGGTAAAAAAGGAAAAAAGGGAAAAGGAATAGAGGGGCAAAGGGGGAGGATGGAAGGAGGGAAGGGAAGGGGGAGGGAGGGAGGGAGAAAAGGAAGGGGAAAAAGAATGGAGGGAAAGAAGGAGAAGGAGAGACGAGGAAAGAAAAAGGGAAATAACTAATCGGAAAGAGGTAAAGAAGGATGGGAGGTGGGGGGGGGGAGGGCGCTATAAAAGAGAAGGGGAGGGAACAGAGGGAGGGAAAGTAGGGAGACAGATTGCTGTAGTGAAATGAAACTCTCTCTCTCATACAAACGTACATGACTGTGGATTTCTACACTTGCATACTCAGAGTGCACACACACTCAGCACGAAGATAGACATATAGCGACCAGTTACTTAGTCAGTCAGTCATTCAGTCAGTTATTTGGTTAGTCAATCAGCTATAAAAAAAAATAGTTAGTCATTTAGTTTGTCAGTCTGTCAGTGTTTTTTTTTTTTCTTTTTTAAGGGAATTAGCCCACCAGGGCACAGGTGAAACGACCCACAACGGGGCCTAGGGGTGATAAAAATAAGAACAGAAAGAAATTAAAAATAGAAAAGGAAAAGGTTATATTAATCTACACAGCGAAGATGCCGGAAAACCATCTTTTTAAAGTGAGACAGATTGTATAAGTATGGAAACACAGAAGAAGGCAGAACATTCCACAGTTTGGCTGTGTGAGGAAAGAAGGGCGTACTATAACGGGTTATTCTCGTGTGACAGACATCCACAGAGAAACGGTGGGCACCGCGGGCAAGACGTGTGTTACGAGCCCACGGCCTTGCCGGTGGCACACAGGATGCTGAATCCACTGAACATTGCCCGTTAAAGTACCTGTAAAAGAGAGAGAGAGTGAAGCAACATTGCGGCGAAGAGAAAGGGAAGAAAAATTATCAACTATAGGAGGAGTTAATAAGATGAAATGCCTTTGATTCCACCGTATCTAACGGTTGGACAGAAGAAGAGCCGCCCCAGTTAGTCATTTAGGTAGCCAGTTTGTCAGTTATTTAGTTAGTCATTTAGTTAGTGGGTCCCATAGGCATGACTGCCCGTTATGGACAGTGTGGATACAACACACAGTATTTTACTTGTACAGTAGTTAATATTTTTTTTGCTTTATTTACTCGTGGTTTTCCTCTATTTTTTGTGTTACTGGTTGAATAAGTGAACTTTTATTGATGTTTGGTGTTTCAAAGTATTTGCATTTGGACCATTTTATGTAAAATTTTTGTGTAAACTCTGTAATCATAATTTGTGGTCAATAAAATATCTATCTATCTATACTACGTCTTCAGTACACAAGGAGGCAGCATGGCCGGTACTGCACTCGACCGCCTTCACTTCCCCAAGTTGTAAACTTAGGTACCCAGTTACAGCTGGGTGAACTGTGAGCTCCGGGGAATCGAACCACCGACCCCTGGAACAGCTAGGTAAGGTTAAATTAGGTTAGGTTAGATTAGGTTAGGTTAGGTTAGGTTAGGTTAGGTTAGGTTAATCTTTAAGGTGAAATAAGCTGAGTTGGAGATTTTTCAGGTGATCCGATTATATTTATGAGAAGAAATAGTAAATCAATTAAGATGTTTTAAATTACGTGTAGAAATATACCACATAACAATAACAGTGTCTAAAATAATAGTCCGGATAAAACACACAAAGAACAACTAATTAACTAAAGGAAAACAAACACAAACAAAACACAAGCACGTAAACATCTACGTCTTCACCTATAAAAACGACCAATTAAGATAGACAAAAACACGCAATAAAACACACACAGGACAGATATGTAGATAAGGATTTTTTTTACTCCAACTAAGTACAACGACTGTGACTGGTTTAACACACACACACACACACACACACACACACACACACACACACTCACAGTTTCAATATAAAAAAATGGAAATTCTTAGTCTTTCTGCACCTGGACCACTGGAAGTATACACTGTAATATTAATATTTGAGTATTTAATTAATTAATGTATAGTGTACATAATGTAAATGGAGGACACGTAAATACTGTAAATGACGTATATTTAAATAATGTATGTACTGGTATATGCTTTAAATAATGTAAATAGTGCACAGCGTAAAATAAACACAAATATAAACGGATTTGTTTTAAATACTTCAAGGATTTTTTATGAACGTAAATTATTCATATTTATTCATGTGTCACTAAAGACGAGGAGTGAAGGTCGCGGGGGTGATAAATCTTGACGTGTATGTTGGGGGGCAGGCAGGGCGCCGTGGTTGTATTACTCTCCGCTACACCTGTACCAAAGTTCAACCCCACAGTAATAAAATATTTGTTTAAGTCCAGCCGACCACACACAGTGTACCACAGTCACACCACACACACACAGTGTACCAGTCACACTACACACCCAGTGTACCAGAGTCACGCTACACATACAGTGTACCACAGTCACACCACTCACACACACACACACACACACACACAGTGTACCAGTCACACCACACACACACACACACACACACACACAGTGTTCCAGAGTCACGCTACACATACAGTGTACCACAGTTACACACACACACACACACACACACACACACACACACACACACAGTGTTCCAGTCACACCACACACACACAGTGTACCAGTCACACCACACACCCAGTGTGCCAGAGTCACGCTACACATACAGTGTACCACAGTTACACCACACACACACACACACACACACACACACAGTGTTCCAGTCACACCACACACACACAGTGTACCAGTCACACCACACACCCAGTGTGCCAGAGTCACGCTACACATACAGTGTACCACAGTCACACCACTCACACACACACACAGTCTACCAATCACACCACACACACACACACACACACACACACAGTGTTCTAGAGTCACGCTACACATACATTGTACCACAGTCACACCACTCTCACACACACACAGTGTTCCAGTCACACCACACACAGTGTTCCAGTCACACCACACACAGTGTTCTAGTCACACCACACACACAGTGCTCTAGTCACACCACACACACAGTGTTCCAGTCACACCACACACAGTGCTCTAGTCACACCACACACACAGTGTTCCAGTCACACCACACACAGTGTTCTAGTCACACCACAGACACAGTGTTCCAGTCACACCACACACAGTGTTCCAGTCACACCACACACAGTGTTCCAATCACACCACACACACAGTGTTCCAGTCACACCACACACACAGTGTTCCAGTCACACCACACACAGTGCTCTAGTCACACCACACACACAGTGTTCCAGTCACACCACACACACAGTGTTCCAGTCACACCACACACAGTGTTCCAGTCACACCACACACAGTGTTCTAGTCACACCACACACACAGTGTTCCAGCCACACCACACACACAGTGTTCCAGTCACACCACACACACACAGAGTGTTCTAGTCACACCACACACAGTGTTCTAGTCACACCACACACAGTGTTCTAGTCACACACCACACACACACACACACAGTGTTCCAGTCACACCACACACAGTGTTATAGTCACACCACACACACAGTGTTCCAGTCACACCACAAACACAGTGTTCCAGTCACACCACACTCAGTGTTATAGTCACACCACACACACAGTGTTTCATTCACACCACACACAGTGTTCTAGTCACACCACACACACAGTGTTCCAGTCACACCACACACAGTGTTCTAGACACACCACACACACAGTGTTCCAGTCACACCACACACACAGTGTTCCCGTCACACCACACACACACAGTGTTCTAGTCACACCACACACAGTGTTCTAGTCACACCACACACACAGTGTTACAGTCACACCACACACAGTGTACCAGTCACACCACACACACACAGTGTACCACAATCACACCATACACACACAGTGTACCAGTCACACCACACACACAGTGTACCACAGTCACACCATACACACACAGTGTACCAGTCACACCACACACACAGTGTATCACAGTCACACCACACACACAGTGTACCACAGTGACGCTACAACACACAGCGTACCAGTCACACCATACACACAGTGTACCACAGTCACGCTAGACACACACAGTGTACCACAGTCACACCTACATATACAGTGTACCACAGTCACGCTACACACACACAGTGTACCAGTCACACCACACACACAGTGTACCACAGTCACGCTACATCCACACAGTGTACCACAGTCACGCTACACACACAGTGTACCAGTCACACCACACACACACAGAGTACAAAAGCCACACCTAGGCGTGAATTTGTTTAAGGTGTAGAAGCTGTTGCCAACACATCAACCACACCCTAAGTTAACGAGCTGAGTTAACTTAGGACTTAGGGTGTCAAGGAATAGTCCGAGAAGACCGGACAACTCGCCAACTGCATTGGCTAACCATTACCTCGGAACACAATCCGCAAATCGATTAACATCCAGGCCCCCAATTACTGCTGGGTAGACAGAGGCGTAAAGAAACTTGCCCATAGTTTCACTCTGCCCGGGAATAGAACCCGGGTCCACTTGCTTGCGTGGCGAGCAAGCTGACCAATACACCACAGGGCTTCCCTGACACACAAAGTGTACCAGTCACACCACGCGCACAGTGTACCACAGTCACGCTACACAGTGTGCCAAACATCGCCGCGGGACACAGGTGATGGCTTATGTAAATACCACACCATGACGTCACTATTTTCTCTTGACAAAATTAACTGAGGTTATAGAATATAATATTAGGAGTGATGTAACGTGTCATCAAGGTGGAGTTTGGGGGGTGTTGATCCAGCGGTCGCGCCTCCTCCAATGGTGGAACCCCCTTATTAAAAACACGTCTGTTTTTCAGTTTGTTAGCTAGGCACGGCCACCGCTAGATCAACCCCCCCAAACTCCACCTAGTTTATTATACGAAGTGTTTAACGCTATGGCATGGCAACGTTATCGTCCAGGTGTTTGAGAACCCATTTTTGGGGGTTAGCCCACCCAGGCACAGGTCACCGGGTCGTCACATCAGGGCCCGGAATGTGAAACTAAAATAACTAAATAAATTGAACCATAAGTAGATATAGAAATGGAAAACAAATAAAACAGGTCAAGCGTGAGGAACGATATATATGTTGTTGTCAACTGTGTGTAATTGAGGCAGAAAGTCAGTTAGATCTGCAACATGGGACTTGATCACAATTTTTGTGATGCCATATGGTAGCAGGGTTAAGTACGCCAGGTAAATACATGCGTTCTCAAACCATTAGTTAGGGGGAAATAGAACCTACGAAGCTTTCAGAACCCAAATTTGTAACTTGACTTCAGTTAAAGGAGGAAACTTAACGAGGGACTCTCTTGATATGGTCGACGATGACCCACCAAGACACTGCTCTCGTACAACACCACAACACCCACCGAGACACTGCTCTCGTACAAAACCACAACACCCACCGAGACACTGCTCCCGTACAACACCACAACACCCACCAAGACACTGCTCCTGTACAACACCACAACACCCACCGAGACACTGCTCCCGTACAACACCACAACACCCACCAAGTCACTGCTCCTGTGCAACACCACAACACCCACCGAGACACTGCTCCCGTACAACACCACAACACCACAGACTGCTCCGACACACAACACCCACGAGACACTGCTCCCGTACAACACCACAACACCCACCGAGACACTGCTCCCGTACAACACCACAACACCCACCGAGACACTGCTCCTGTACAACACCACAACACCCACCAAGACACTGCTCCCGTACAACACCACAACACCCACCGAGACACTGCTCCCGTACAACACCACAACACCCACCGAGACACTGCTCCCGTACAACACCACAACACCCACCGAGACACTGCTCCCGTACAACACCACAACACCCACCGAGACACTGCTCCCGTACAACACCACAACACCCACCGAGACACTGCTCCCGTACAACACCACAACACCCACCGAGACACTGCTCCTGTACAACACCACAACACCCACCGAGACACTGCTCCCGTACAACACCACAACACCCACCGAGACACTGCTCCCGTACAACACCACAACACCCACCGAGACACTGCTCCCGTACAACACCACAACACCCACCGAGACACTGCTCCCGTACAACACCACAACACCCACCGAGACACTGCTCCCGTACAACACCACAACACCCACCGAGACACTGCTCCTGTACAACACCACAACACCCACCGAGACACTGCTCCCGTACAACACCACAACACCCACCAAGACACTGCTCCTGTACAACACCACAACACCCACCAAGACACTGCTCCCGTACAACACCACAACACCCACCAAGACACTGCTCCTGTACAACACCACAACACCCACCAAGACACTGCTCCTGTACAACACCACAACACCCACCAAGACACTGCTCCCGTACAACACCACAACACCCACCAAGACACTGCTCCCGTACAACACCACAACACCCACCAAGACACTGCTCCTGTACAACACCACAACACCCACCAAGACACTGCTCCTGTACAACACCACAACACCCACCAAGACACTGCTCCCGTACAACACCACAACACCCACCAAGACACTGCTCCCGTACAACACCACAACACCCTCACAATAAACAGTGACTCACTTAGTACGTGGTCGACGGCTCCGCTTCTTAAATATTAGATAGGATCAATATACCTGTCTCCGTGGGTGTCTTTTGTGTGTTCTCGCCGCCTCATTAACTTTACCTGTGATTTTAACGTAGATATAAGGTACCGAGTACATAAAGAGTACAGTAATTTAGAACCCAACTTCTGTAATATAAAGGCCATCTTTTCAAACAATACAACAAAGTGTGTAATAATAATAATAATAATTAACGGTTTATTGAAAACGTCGGCAGTCTGAAGGCTGAAAATATACATTGGACAAAAATGACTTATTACATACAAAGACATGGGGTAGGTGGGTCGTTTATCAAAAGCTTTCATTGCTGAAAGGAGAAGGAACAATGATTGAACATACAAATTATTATAGTTTACAGTTGATGGTCCGGGCATGGGCTGGTCATGGAGACACCGGGTGGTGTAGTAACTCGTCCTCGGGTGTTGATATGAAGGGCCTAACGTGGTCATGGAGACACCAGGTGGTGTGGTGTTCACGTGGTGTAGTAACTCGTCCTCGGGTGTTGATATGAAGGACCTCACGTGGTCGTGGAGACATTGGGTGGTGTGGTGTTCACGTGGTGCAGTAACTCGTCCTCGGGTGTTGATATGAAGGATCTCACGTGGTCGTGGAGACACTGAGTGGTGTGGTGTTCACGTGGTGCAGTAACTCGTCCTCGGGTGTTGATATGAAGGATCTCACGTGGTCATGGGGACACCGTGTGGTGTGGGGTGGTGTCATAGTACTTCGCCCTGCTGGGTAGTGTTATGTTATCTCGTAGTCAGGTGCATAGTCGGCCGGCCCTCTGTTGTTCCCATGGTGGCCAGAAGATGGTGGTCGGTTCCCAGGGGTGTTTATCTCACTGGTGGGTCACAGCTCTCACTGGTACTGTCTAGTGCTGAATTCACTGGCTTAAACACTGTTCATCAATGTTCAAAATTGATCCCACTTCTTTCCGAAACGAAATTGTCACTTTTATTTATGTTGACATCCCGGTGGTGAGGATGGGTCGGGTAGAGAGACTTGGGGAATGGGCCGAACATTGGCCAAGGGGGGCCGCTGCTCACAGGAGCAGCGCCTGAATAGGTCTCGACCCTACATTAACTGGGTGCCTCGTGGGCCCAGGCTATACCAGCAGGGGATCTCGGAGCAGCAGTGGGCCCCAGAGGGACGGCGCATAGGTCCATTGGCATGTGGGCACGTCCTGGCGCCTACCAACCACTGCCCCGCTGCCTTGCGGGTTAACTTTGATAGGTATAATAAGGCTACGGCAATGAAAAATCTGTGATGGAGCCTCGCAGCAGGCAGACACGCTTACAGAGCTCCATTAAGACCCTAACGGCGGTGCATAGGACAGAAGAGGTGACCACCATGGGAACCCAACGACTCCACTGGAGGATGAAGGCACTGCAAGATGGGCTATCGACAGTCCATTGCAACTCTCCCTCTCCACAGTCGTTGCAACACTTGCACCACTGGATCAGGAAAAGGGAGAGACAAAATGTGTAGTTGCAGCCTGAGCTCCTGCCTCACCACATAAATCAACTCACATGCTGCCGTCATCCAGCTCATCACATTTCTCATGATCATCAAAACCCCTTTACCCCCAAAAGTCCTCTGGTGACGGACGAGTGAGGACGGGGACAGGCAGATATGACGGCCGGGAGTCTCTAGTCACAAACTCTGCACATGGGCGGCATAGATAAGATGGTTGTTTATGCACTGGGATCTAGGCAACAGTGCAATCCGGTCTTGTCTGTAGGACTGAACAGTCCTTTCGAGGAGCCACTTTGCTCACCCCATATGGGGAGCAGGCTAGAAAAGGTGCCCTAAATATAGCCTGCCTAAAGAACCAACCTGACTGGGCATCTGCACTCAGTAAGGTCATCCTTATGCAATCAAAAACACAATCAGAATCACAGATCCAAACAGAAACAAACTATCAACCTCTTATGGTCGCTGCATTGAATGTCAGGACCCTTCTGGATCCTGACACAAATGTGCGTCCTGAAAGAAGAACCGCCCTTATGGCAAAAGAGGTGGCTAGGTATAACATCGACATAACAGCCATTAGTGAGTCCTGGCTCCCAGACGAGGGTCGACTCACAGAACGGGGGTCTGGCTATACCTTCTTCTGGAAGGGTAAGCCTGCTGCAGAAAGAAACTGCACTAATGGAGTTGGTTTTGCCATCTGCCAATGCATCCTACACAGGCTAACTGAAATGCCTGTTGGGATCAATGAGCGCCTCATGACGCTCCGAGTCCCACTGAATCACTCACGTCATGCCTTCTTCATCAGTGCATACACTGGATGCAGAGGATGACATCAAGGAGACCTTTTATGCCGACAGTGACAGAGTGCTAACCTCTATCCCTAGAGAAGATAAGGTTGTCCTCCTAGGTAACTTCAATGCCAGAGTTGGTAGAGGTGCTGACATTTGGTAGGGAATCATTGGGAGAAATTGACTAGGCAAGTGTAATTCCAATGGCCTACTTTTCCTCAGCAAGTGTGCTGCAAACAACCTACATTTTCACCAATACCTTGTTTAAGCAGGTCGAAAAGTTCAGGGGTTCTTGGCAACACCCACGATCCAAACACTGGCATCTCATTGACTACATCATTGTCACAGAAAGAAACCGCCGAGATGTTCTCATAACCGGAGCCATGCATGGCTCAGACAGCATGGCTCAGACCATTGAAACACTGGTTATCGGCTCGTCAGAGCCAAGCGCTCACTTCACATCGCCCCAAAAGGCAGAGGCAGCAAGCCTCCAGAAGAGGTTTTAACACTAAGCGTCTGGGGCAGCTCGAACATGGGCTGATAAGCAACCCGACAACAAACAACCCAAATCCCAATACCGAATGGGATATTCTCGACACTGTCATGACAAAAACCTACAGAGAGACCCTCGGCCAAATCGAAAGAATACACCAGGAATGGTTTGTTGAAAATAACCTGCAAATCAATGTACTGGTCGATGATAAACATGTTGCTTTAACTGACTGCCAGAACAACCCTCAGTCTCGGACCAAAGCTGATACCTTCCGCAAGAAGAAAGCGCTAGCCCAGCGTGAACTTTCACAATCTAAAGAACGACTGGTTTAAAAATAAAGCATGACACATAAAAATTTGCATATCAACACAAGATGTGCGAATTTTTCAGTTCTACTAAAACATTTTATGGGCCAGTCACTCATGGCGCAGCCCCCTATGCTCATCCGGCAGTAACTCCCTAATTAAAGACAAAGAAGGCATCCTTCAGCTCTGGAAAGAGCATTACCCTTAGCTGCTCAACCGAAACACCGATGTGGAAGTCCTGACTACCCAGCAGGTTCCTCAGCATCCAGAGCTGACTCACCTCAGTTATCCTCCTTCCCTGGATGAGCTAGCTACTGCCATGAAATAGATGAAAAATAACAAAGCCTCAGGGCAGGATGGAATCCCAGCCGAGGTGTACCGTATAAAGCAGGAGGACCTCTGCTTCCAGCCGTCTCCACTCTCTCCTGGAGAATATATGGGAAAAGGAGGAAATCTCCCAAGCTCTTAAGGACGCCTCCATCATCAATATTTATAAGCACAAGGGAGATCGGTCAGACTGTGGCAACTACCGTGGAATCTCACTGCTGTCTGTAGCTGGCAAGATTATTGCCAGAGTTCTCCTAAACATACTTATTCCTGAAGCGGAAAACTTCCTCCCAAAATCTCAATGTGGCTTTAAACCATCACATGGCACCACTGACCTGTACATGGCCTTCATCGACCTAACCAAGGCCTTCAACTCGGTCGACAGGGAAGCCCTCTGGCATTCCTCAGCCGTTTTGGCTGCCCACCAAAATTCATCGCCATTGTGAGACAAGTCCATGAAGGCATGAACGGCAGTGTCCTGCACAATGGCACCCAGTCTGAGCTCTTCCCCAACCAAACGGGGGTTCAGCCACACCTCCACCATCCATCCAGCTTAAGGGTACTACCCTCTCTAATGTTACCCTCTTTCGGTATCTCGGCGCCCACTTGTCCACCACCGTGGATATCAATGAAGAGATTCAGTATCGGATCAGATGTGCATCTCAAGCCTTTGGCAAACTCCGTACCCGTGTCTTCAGCTGTGGGGAGCTGACATTATCTACAAAGTTGCACATATATCGAGCAGTGGTCCTCCCCACTCTGCTCTATGGCAGCGAGATATGGGTCACATACAGGAGGCACCTCAAGGCACTTGAAAACTTTCACCAATGTAGTCTACGTTCCATCCTCCGAGTTCGCTAGGAAGACAAGAGAACAAATGCCAGTATTCTCGCTGACACCAACTGTAAGAACATCGAGGCTACCAGTATCCATGAACAACTATGCTGGACTGGCCACATTACCCACATGGACAACAGTAGACTGCCAAAGCAGTTACTTTGCAGTCCCCTAACGAATAGTAAATGGAATGCTGGTGGGCAACTGATAAGTTATAAGGATAGTCTTAAGATAAACCTGAAGAAGTGCCAAATCGACCCCCTCGCCTGGGAGACGATAACCGCCACACTGTAACGCTTGGAGGAGCACCACACGAGAAGGTGTCAATACGTTCGACTTAGCCCGACTGCATACCGAGGCAGACAAGCGCCAACGCCAGAAAGACGCTACCTTCGCCCCTTCCGCGACCTGTGGTGTTATGGTCAGCACCCTCGCCTCGCAAGCGAGCGGACCCGAGTTCGATCCTCTGGCAGAGTGAAATTATGGGCAAGTTTCTTTACTCCATTTGCCTCTGTCTACCCAGAAGTAATTGGGAACCTGGATGTTAAACGAATTGAGGATCGTATTCTGGAGTAATGGTTAGCCAGTGCAGTTGGAGAGCTGTCCATTTTTCTCTGACTATTCCGTGACACTGGGTCATGCACTCGTTAACTTAGGGTGTGGTTGTTGTGTTGGCAACAGCTTCTACACCTTAACAAATTCACGCCTAGGAGGCCCTTGGCCCGGCCATCCTCGATTTCGAGGGGCTTCGATTATTACTATTAGATGTAGCCCTCCACACGTGCATTATCTGTGTCCCGTATCGGCCTCTTCAGTAACCTCAAAACTCACTAACCTAGGTGACATCCCTAATAACTCATATCATTGTATCCGAGTGACAGCAAAGTAGTAGTAGTAGTAGTGAGTGACACCAGCTGTCATCATACAGCCATACGGCTGGTCTCTGTTTTTCATTAAAGTTAAAAGTTATCACAGAACTACTACTACTACTACTACTTCTACTACCACCCACACCTTCGCCACCATTTTATTACCTTAAAATTAAATATCCTAATACATAAGTAGCTATCATAGCTGTGTTGAGTTAGTTGAGCTGCAGATCTATGCGGCATTCAGTGACTGTTGCCTCATAGTCAATATCTGCAACTATTGTCGGCTTTGGGACCGATGCTCTAGTTCCCCTGAGGCAGAACAAAGCCGACCTAAGGAGAGAGAAGGACAGTCGACATCTCATCCAGGCTGTAACATAACTTCTGGGCTGCCACTTCTGTTCGGATAGCACCTTCGCAAGTCTGGCGTAGAAGCATCTTGCACTTGGTCCCATCCCACCAGAGGTTGTGAACACCAGAGGAGTGAAGCTGCCTTGATCAACGTTTTGAATTCTCTCCCCGTATGCCCTTATCTTGTCGTTCTCGTTCCTCCTGTGTGCAGCATCGAGAGCTAAGTTACGGTGACATGCGGTCATGGGATAAAAAATCCTGATGTCGAAGAAGGCTCTTTGTCTCCTCGTCCAGAATCCTCGAGCACTGACGTCCACACGGGCTTCGTTGGATGTGTTTGAAGTCCTATGTTGGAAATTCTCACCGTCCAATGGAAGGAGGGTCGGTTCTACCTTGACATCCCGGCAGATTTCCTTCAACATGTTTGCTGTGAGATCCCTTACTTCGTGATGCCTCATGCATATGAAGCCCCCTTTCTTGCACACCATGGCATAATCGACGTCATAGGAAGAGCCACACATGCATTGGGAGGGGAAACCTTCTACTGGCCTACCATATCTTAGAGCATTGGCATCTGTAAATTTTTGTTTATTGAGACTGAAACCATTTGCCCTTATCGGTAACGTAGTTAACCAGTTCGAGGCGCCCACCTCCTGTGCTATAACTACTTTTTTTTCAAATTCTCTGGTACTTGCAGCATCAGTTGCTGCGACTTTTCGCTTTGGCCGTGCTGTCGTTCTGTCGTAATGGACCTTCGAATCTTGTTTATTTCACTGGTATCCACCTCCCCTGTTGCGTTCTGAGCTATTATATGGTCCCTGAGGGCTGCCGTGAGCTTAACTGAGTTTTGATGTTTGGTGGCAGCAATCTCCTCTGGATTGGTCAATCCCATTCCTCCCAGTCTCGGTGGTAGTGCAAGGAGTGATCTTTCTGCTGGGGTTAAGTGAAGGTGTTTCACTAATTTGGGAATGAAATTGACGCTGATAGCTTCTTCCAGAGGGTGGAGGAGGAGTCCGATATCAGGGATAGTGCGTATCAGGTAGTTCTAGCGATGCTTGACTCCATGGGTGAATGCCACAAAAGCCGCATGTGGCTCTGTGTTAGCAATCTCAGACAGAGCTTGGATTTCCCTAACCGATTCATTCACCTTTCCCGTTACGTACTCGGTCTTGAAGTCCGCCGTGCCGATTACTGCGCCTAGGTGTCTTTGGCCTTCCTTTGTTATTTTGACCTCACTTCCTCCTACTACTACTACTACTGTACTACTACTTTTTTTTAAAAGTGGCCTCCATCCTCCCCAATAGTCACACCTTCGCCGCCATTTTATTACCTTAAAATTAAATATCCTAATACTGCTACTGCTACTACTTATAATAATAATAATAATAATAATAATAATAACACCAACAATAACAACACTACTACTACTATTATTTATACTTATAATAATAATAATAATAATAATAATAACAATAATAATAATAATAATAATAATAATAATAATATGACTACTACTGTACAACTCGTTCCTTTCACTCTTCCTTTTCCCCCTCTCACACCTTTCTCATCCACACACCCTCTCAGTTCTCTCGTTCTCTCTTCATCCACCTCTCCCCTCAGCCTCCCTCCCAAACCCATTCCTCTTTTCTCTCCTCTTTACAAAGTAATTTCACCTTCTTCCCCTCTCCCTCACCCCTTTCACCATCCACCACCACCCCTCTCCCTCACCACCCAGCACCCTCCCTCTCACCACCCCTCTCCCTCACTCCTCTCACCACCTCTGTCATCAAGCAGCACCACCCATTCTCCCTCGTACCCTCTCACCACTCAGGACCACCCCTCTCTCTTACCCCTCCCACCACCAAGCACATCCCCACTCCCTTATCCCTCTCACCACGCAGCACCAACGCACTCCCTTATCCTTTTCTGGAGTAGATAGGCAAGGAGGAGAGAGAGAGAGAGAGAGAGAGAGAGAGAGAGAGAGAGAGAGAGAGAGAGAGAGAGAGAGAGAATAAATTAACTTTAATTTCTAAAAATCTAAAAGGAAAAACTGTATATGATTGAATTTAAATTACATATATTCACATTTTTTATAAGTCAAAGCTAGCTCTCTCTCTCTCTCTCCCCCTCTTACACACACACACACACACACACACACCTTCTCTAAGTACCACAGACAGTGAGCCTCTCTACCTCTTTCTGTTTTCCTGTATACTATTTTCCCATTAAATTTTTACAGTTTCTTTTACTCTAAGTATTTTCCTCCCAAATTCTTCTAATAATAATTTAACGTATCATACAGAGAGAGTTTGCATAATGAGGCGCAGGTCTGAATATAACTTGTTCCTCTAAACTTGCCACAGATTCAGGTACACGAAGGCTTTACTGTTTATTTAAAATACCACTATCAAGCCAGTACAGTATGTATGTTGAGAAGAAATATAAAATATATTGAATCATTATTTTTGGATTAAACTAAATATCAATTGTTTACCTCCAGCCCATGAACCAACCACTGTTTTGGGCCATTTTGTATCGGTAGTTTGAGGGGCTTTTTGAGAGAGAGAGAGAGAGAGATGCAAAATTCGTGTTCCACTTCCTGGGGGTGTGGGGTAGAGGCAGGGGGAGGTAGGGAGGAGTACTGGTGGTGGGGTAGAGGGAGTAGAGACAGTGAGGGGTAAAAGCAGTTGTGGGTAGGGGAGGGGTAGGAGTTGTGGGAGTAGGGATAGAAATACTGAGAGGTAGAAGCAGCAGGAGGTAGGGGTAGGAAAGGTAGGGACAGTGAGGGGTAAGGGTAGGGTGGGGTAGGAACGGTGAGGGAGAGGGAAGGTGAGGGAATGGGGTAAGGGGCAAGGGACAGGGGGCAAGGAGGGGCAGCGGGAGTGGGAAGTTTCAAAGCGACTCACTGACCTCACCGCTCAGAAGACGGATTGGTTCAAAGTATCCGGAAGAGTCAAAACAAATTAATGAATGAATAAGTAAATAGTTGAGCAAAAGAATTATAAATAAAAACAAAAAAAATTATATAGATATTTAAAAATATATAAATAAATATATAAATACGTAAATGGGTAGATTGTAAAATAAATAAATACATTAGACCATAAGAGATAGATAAATAACGTGATAAATATACGATTCAATAAATAAAAACGCAATTAAATAGATAAGCGCATAAATGAATACACAAATATATTAACAGAATCAGACTTGGAAGACAATGGACTGAAGTACTTGGTTTAGCTAAAGGATTAACTATTTATTCTCCATAAAGGGTAGATTATCACTAAACTGTGTCTACTTGGTATAAACACAAAATAATTATTCAGAAACAGCAACAATAGTGTCGATGTGTCCAGGAGGCAGCAGTGTTATAACACAGTGTGTCTAGGAGGCATCAGTATTATAACACAGTGTGTCCAGGAGGCAGCAGTATTATAACACAGTGTGTCTAGGAAGCAGCAGTATAATAACATAGTGTGTCCAGGAGGCAGCAGTATTATAACACAGTGTGTCCAGGAGGCAGCAGTATTATAACACAGTGTGTCTAGGAGGCAGCAGTATTATAACACAGTGTGTCCAGGAGGCAGCAGTATTATAACACAGTGTGTCTAGGAGGCAGCAGTATTATAACACAGTGTGTCCAGGAGGCAGCAGTATTATAACACAGTGTGTCTAGGAGGCATCAGTATTATAACACAGTGTGTCCAGGAGGCATCAGTATTATAACATAGTGTGTCCAGGAGGCATCAGTATTATAACACAGTGTGTCCAGGGGGCATCAGTATTATAACACAGTGTGTCCAGGAGGCAACGGTATCAGAACATAGTGTGTGCAGGAGGCAGCAGCATTATAACACAGTGTGTCCAGGAGGCATCAGTATTATAACACAGTGTGTCCAGGAGGCAGCAGTATTATAACACAGTGTGTCCAGGAGGCAGCAGTATTATAACACAGTGTGTCCAGGAGGCAGCAGTGTTATAACACAGTGTGTCCAGGAGGCAGCAGTATTATAACAGTGTGTGCAGGAGGCAACAGCATTATAACACAGTGTGTCCAGGAGGCAGCAGTATTATAACATAGTGTGTCCAGGAGGCATCAGTATTATAAGAGTGTGTGCAAGAGGCAACAGCATTATAACACAGTGTGTCCAGGAGGCAGCAGTATTATAACACAGTGTGTGCAGGAGCCAGCAGTATTATAACATAGTGTGTCCAGGAGGCAGCAGTATTATAACACAGTGTGTCCAGGAGGCAGCAGTATTATAACACAGTGTGTCCAGGAGGCAGCAGTATTATAACATACTGTGTCCAGGAGGCAGCAGTATTATAACATAGTGTGTCCAGGAGGCAGCAGTATTATAACACAGTGTGTCCAGGAGGCAGCAGTATTATAACACAGTGTGTCCAGGAGGCAGCAGTGTTATAACACAGTGTGTCCAGGAGGCAGCAGTATTATAACATAGTGTGTCCAGGAGGCAGCAGTATTATAACATAGTGTGTCCAGGAGGCAGCAGTATTATAACACAGTGTGTCCAGGAGGCAGCAGCATTATAACACAGTGTGTCCAGGAGGCATCAGTATTATAACACAGTGTGTCCAGGAGGCAGCAGTATTATTACACAATGTGTCCAGGAGGCATCAGTATTATAACATAGTGTGTCCAGGAGGCAGCAGTATTATTACACAATGTGTCCAGGAGGCAGCAGTATTATAACACAGTGTGTCCAGGAGTCAGCAGTATTATAACACAGTGTGTGCAGGAGGCAGCAGTATTATAACATAGTGTGTCTAGGAGGCAGCAGTATTATAACACAGTGTGTCCAGGAGGCAGCAGTATTATAACCCAGTGTGTCCAGGAGGCAGCAGTATTATAACATAGTGTGTCCAGGAGGCAGCAGTATTATAACATAGTGTGTCCAGGAGGCAGCAGTATTATAACATAGTGTGTCCAGGAGGCAGCAGTATTATAACATAGTGTGTCCAGGAGGCAGCAGTATTATAACATAGTGTGTCCAGGAGGCAGCAGTATTATAACACAGTGTGTCCAGGAGGCAGCAGTATTAAAACACAGTGTGTCCAGGAGGCAGCAGTATTATAACATAATGTGTCCAGGAGGCATCAGTATTATAACAGTGTGTCCAGGAGGCAGCAGTATTATAACATAATGTGTCCAGGAGGCAGCAGTATTATAACATAGTGTGTCCAGGAGGCAGCAGTATTATAACATAGTGTGTCCAGGAGGCAGCAGTATTATAACATAGTGTGTCCAGGAGGCAGCAGTATTATAACACAGTGTGTCCAGGAGGCAGCAGTATTATAACACAGTGTGTCCAGGAGGCAGCAGTATTATAACACAGTGTGTCCAGGAGGCAGCAGTGTTATAACACAGTGTGTCCAGGAGGCAGCAGTATTATAACATAGTGTGTCCAGGAGGCAGCAGTATTATAACACAGTGTGTCCAGGAGGCAGCAGTATTATAACATAGTGTGTCCAGGAGGCAGCAGTATTATTACACAATGTGTCCAGGAGGGAGAAGTATTATAACACAGTGTGTCCAGGAGGCAGCAGTATTATAACACAGTGTGTGTGCAGGAGGCAGCAGTATTATAACACAGTGTGTCTAGGAGGCAGCAGTATTATAACACAGTGTGTCCAGGAGGCAGCAGTATTATAACACAGTGTGTGCAGGAGGCAGCAGTATTATAACCAAGTGTGTCCAGGAGGCAGCAGTATTATAGCACAGTGTGTGCAGGGGGCAGCAGTATTATAACACAGTGTGTCTAGGAGGCAGCAGTATTATAACACAGTGTGTCCAGGAGGCAGCAGTATTATAACACAGTGTGTCCAGGAGGCATCAGTATTATAACAGTGTGTCCAGGAGGCAGCAGTATTATAACATAATGTGTCCAGGAGGCAGCAGTATTATAACATAGTGTGTCCAGGAGGCAGCAGTATTATAACATAGTGTGTCCAGGAGGCAGCAGTATTATCACACAGTGTGTCCAGGAGGCAGCAGTATTATAACACAGTGTGTCCAGGAGGCAGCAGTCTTATAACACAGTGTGTCCAGGAGGCAGCAGTCTTATAACACAGTGTGTCCAGGAGGCAGCAGTATTATAACATAGTGTTTCCAGGAGGCAGCAGTATTATAACACAGTGTGTCCAGGAGGCAGCAATATTATAACATAGTGTGTCCAGGAGGCAGCAGTATTATTACACAATGTGTCCAGGAGGGAGCAGTATTATAACACAGTGTGTCCAGGAGGCAGCAGTATTATAACACAGTGTGTGTGCAGGAGGCAGCAGTATTATAAAACAGTGTGTCTAGGAGGCAGCAGTATTATAACACAGTGTGTCCAGGAGGCAGCAGTATTATAACACAGTGTGTGCAGGGGGCAGCAGTATTATAACACAGTGTGTCTAGGAGGCAGCAGTATTATAACACAGTGTGTCCAGGAGGCAGCAGTATTATAACCAAGTGTGTCCAGGAGGCAGCAGTATTATAGCACAGTGTGTGCAGGGGGCAGCAGTATTATAACACAGTGTGTCTAGGAGGCAGCAGTATTATAACATAGTGTGTCCAGGAGGCAGCAGTATTATAACACAGTGTGTCCAGGAGGCAGCAGTATTATAACACAGTGTGTGCAGGAGGCAGCGGTATTATAACACAGTGTGTCTAGGAGGCAGCAGTATTATAACCAAGTGTGTCCAGGAGGCAGCAGTACTATAACATAGTGTGTCCAGGAGGCAGCACTATTATAACACAGTGTGTCCAGGAGGCAGCAGTATTATAACACAGTGTGTCCAGGAGGCAGCAGTATTATAACATAATGTGTCCAGGAGGCAGCAGTATTATAACACAGTGTGTCCAGGAGGCAGCAGTATTATAACACAGTGTGTCCAGGAGGCAGCAGTATTATAACATAATGTGTCCAGGAGGCAGCAGTATTATAACATAATGTGTCCAGGAGGCAGCAGTATTATAACACAGTGTGTCCAGGAGGCAGCAGTATTATAACACAGTGTGTCCAGGAGGCAGCAGTATTATAACATAGTGTGTCCAGGAGGCAGCAGTATTATAACACAGTGTGTGCAGGAGGCAGCAGTACTATAACATAGTGTGTCCAGGAGGCAGCAGTACTATAACATAGTGTGTCCAGGAGGCAGCAGTACTATAACATAGTGTGGCCAGGAGGCAGCAGTACTATAACATAGTGTGTCCAGGAGGCAGCGGTACTATAACATAGTGTGTCCAGGAGGCAGCGGTACTATAACATAGTGTGTCCAGGAGGCAGCGGTACTATAACATAGTGTGTCCAGGAGGCAGCAGTACTATAACATAGTGTGTCCAGGAGGCAGCAGTATTATAACACAGTGTGTGCAGGAGGCAGCGGTATTATAACACAGTGTGTCTAGGAGGCAGCAGTATTATAACCAAGTGTGTCCAGGAGGCAGCAGTACTATAACATAGTGTGTCCAGGAGGCAGCACTATTATAACACAGTGTGTCCAGGAGGCAGCAGTATTATAACACAGTGTGTCCAGGAGGCAGCAGTATTATAACATAATGTGTCCAGGAGGCAGCAGTATTATAACACAGTGTGTCCAGGAGGCAGCAGTATTATAACACAGTGTGTCCAGGAGGCAGCAGTATTATAACATAATGTGTCCAGGAGGCAGCAGTATTATAACATAATGTGTCCAGGAGGCAGCAGTATTATAACACAGTGTGTCCAGGAGGCAGCAGTATTATAACACAGTGTGTCCAGGAGGCAGCAGTATTATAACATAGTGTGTCCAGGAGGCAGCAGTATTATAACACAGTGTGTGCAGGAGGCAGCAGTACTATAACATAGTGTGTCCAGGAGGCAGCAGTACTATAACATAGTGTGTCCAGGAGGCAGCAGTACTATAACATAGTGTGGCCAGGAGGCAGCAGTACTATAACATAGTGTGTCCAGGAGGCAGCGGTACTATAACATAGTGTGTCCAGGAGGCAGCGGTACTATAACATAGTGTGTCCAGGAGGCAGCGGTACTATAACATAGTGTGTCCAGGAGGCAGCAGTACTATAACATAGTGTGTCCAGGAGGCAGCAGTACTATAACATAGTGTGTCCAGGAGGCAGCGGTACTATAACATAGTGTGTCCAGGAGGCAGCAGTACTATAAGATAGTGTGTCCAGGAGGCAGCAGTACTACAACATAGTGTGTCCAGGAGGCAGCAGTACTAAAACATAGTGTGTCCAGGAGGCAGCAGTACTATAACACAGTGTGTCCAGGAGGCAGCAGTACTATAACATAGTGTGTCCAGGAGGCAGCGGTACTATAACATAGTGTGTCCAGGAGGCAGCAGTATTATAACATAGTGTGTGCAGGAGGCAGCAGTATTATATCATAGTGTGTCCAGGAAGCAGCAGTATTATAACATAGTGTGTCCAGGAGGCAGCAGTATTATAACATAGTGTGTCCAGGAGGCAGCAGTATTATAACATAGTGTGCTTGTTGGTCATTTGTTCATCAGTATAAAGTTGAGCGACAAAGGGGATAGAGATGTGTTTATTATGTCATTATAATCTTCAAACTTCCTCAAGCTTTTGTCACTTGTCTCCTTCTCGCCCGGAGTTACTATTATGTGTGTTACAACACTTGATAATAACGGACATACAGCCATACATCCCAACACGCTTCTGTCTCCGTGGAGAAGCTTAAGCTTTATCTGGACACATGACGCTACCTGCTAGTTTAGTGAACTAGTTTAGAACCATTGCCGCCTCGAACACCGCGACCTTCATCATCAATCATCCGCCTCCAGCACCGTCAACACTAACTTATGAGTGCTCTTCATGCTACCACAGTTGCCCATTCTGCTAGCGGTGTTGACAACATCATATATATATATATATATATATATATATATATATATATATATATATATATATATATATATATATATATATATATATATATATATATACCAAACTTCACTCATCAATTTACGCACTGTATGCAACTCTTGCCACGCAATTACACAAACACCTGTAACCAGGTAAAGGTGTCGCCAAACATTAATGCTGAGGAAAGTTTTAGGTGTACCTGTATTCATACTTAAATTAAAGCACCATCTTCACCATACAGTGCTACTAGCTTCACAGGAGTTACAATACTGTACCTGTAATCCATGTTCTTTATACTGTACTCATATATGTACTACTTGTACTTCTGTTTTATATAAGTATCTCAATCTGTTCTGAGGCTCAATAAGTAGAGGTGGAAAGTGATAGTGAGGTCCTACAGCGTACCTAAGGGAGGCAGCGTGACCAACACTGCACACTCGACCGTCCTCACCTCCACAACTACCAAGACGTGCAGCTGTACAACTGGGTATACTTTTGGGGTGACCCTGGCGCCCGCCACCCAGCAACCTTGAGGACGGCAGGTGAGGGTTCTAGTCACACTCCCTTGTACAGTACCTAACAGAGAACTTTTATAGTACAAGAAAAGTCGGGTGAGTGCCAAGATGTGATGTCTTATAACACGTTGAGGAGAGTAGGGGACTAGGGGAGGCAGAGTGTGTGGACGGGGAGAGAAGGGAAGGCAATGGAGCGTGGATGAAGAGAGTAGGGGAGGCGTGGATGGGGAGAGTAGGGACGGCAGGGAGCGTGGATGAGAGTAGGGGAGGCGTGGATGGGGAGAGTTGGGAAGGCAGGGAGCATGGATGGGGAAAGCAGGGGAGGCTGGGAGCGTGATGGGGAGAGTAGGGGAGGCTGCGAGAATGGATGGGGAGAGTAGAGGAGGCTGCGAGCATGGACGGGGAGAGTAGAGGAGGCTGCGAGCATGGATGGGGAGAGTAGGGGAGGCTGCGAGCATGGATGGGGAGAGTAGAGGAGGCTGCGAGCATGGATGGGGAGAGTAGAGGAGGCTGCGAGCATGGATGGGGAGAGTAGAGGAGGCTGCGAGCATGGATGGGGAGAGTAGAGGAGGCTGCGAGCATGGATGGGGAGAGTAGAGGAGGCTGCGAGCATGGATGGGGAGAGTAGGGGAGGCTGCGAGCATGGATGGGGAGAGTAGAGGAGGCTGCGAGCATGGATGGGGAGAGTAGAGGAGGCTGCGAGCATAGATGGGGAGAGTAGAGGAGGCTGCGAGCATGGATGGGGAGAGTAGGGGAGGCGTGGATGGGGAGAGTAGGGGATAGTTTAAAGACAGAAGAAAGAAGAGGAATTTATGCAGGATTAAGAAGACGTGAATAAGGAGGAGGGAGAAAAGAAATAGAGGAAGAGAAATAAAAGAGAGAAAGGAAGAGAGGAAAGAAGAAGAGAAGGTGGACGAGAGAGAAGAGAAAGGGTATGGAGAAAGCATGGGTAAACGAAGAAGTGTGTGAGAGAAGAGTAGAAAAGAAGAGTGTGGGGGAGGGAGAAGAGATGAGTGAGGGAAGAGTAGAGAGGAAGAGTGTTAAGAAAGGGGGAGAGGAACGTGGAATGAGAAAGAAGAAGAGGGAGAAAAAAGGGTGAGGGGGAAAAGGGGAAGGGAAAGGGAAGAGGATAGGGAGGGAAAGAGTGAAGAGAGGGAAGAAAAGGGGACGATCTGGAGAGGAAGAATGAAGAGAGGGAGGAGAATTGAGAAGATCTGAAGGAAGAGTGAAGATAGGGAGGAGAAGGGGAAAGGGAGCTGCTACAGACCTAAAAGTAAATCTCTACTCTGAATTTAGCCACAGAAGGTATAAAAACAAGACGCAGCTGTCTGACTCTACAACATAGTAGTCTCAAAGGGGGGGGGGGGGGGGTAGTAGTATAGTGGTGCCAAAGGGGGGGGGGTAGTTTGGTGGTATCAAGGGGGTAATATAGTGGTGACAAAGGGGGGAGGGGTAGTTTGGTGGTGTCGATGGGGTAGTTTGGTGGTGTCGAGGGGGTTGTTTGGTGGTGTAGAGGGGGTTGTTTGGTGGTGTCGAGGGAGTTGTTTGGTGGTGTCGAGGGGGTAGTTTGGTGGTGTCAAGGGGAGTAGTTTGGTGGTGTCGAGGGGGTAGTTTGGTGGTGTCAAGGGGAGTAGTTTGGTGGTGTCGAGGGGGTAGTTTGGTGGTGTCGAGGGATTAGTTTGGCGGTGTCGAGGGGGTTGTTTGGTGGTGTCGAGGGGGTTGTTTGGTGGTGTCGAGGGAGTTGTTTGGTGGTGTCGAGGGGGTAGGTTGGTGGTGTCGAGGGGGTAGTTTGGTGGTGTCAAGGGGAGTAGTTTGGTGGTGTCGAGGGGGTAGTTTGGTGGTGTCAAGGAGAGTAGTTTGGTGGTGTCGAGGGGGTAGTTTGGTGGTGTCAAGGGGAGTAGTTTGGTGGTGTCGAGGGGGTAGTTTGGTGGTGTCAAGGAGAGTAGTTTGGTGGTGTCGAGGGGGTAGTTTGGTGGTGTCAAGGGGGTAGTTTGGTGGTGTCAAGGAGAGTAGTTTGGTGGTGTCGAGGGGGTAGTTTGGTGGTGTCAAGGGGAGTAGTTTGGTGGTGTCGAGGGGGTAGGTTGGTGGTGTCGAGGGGGTGGTTTGGTGGTGTCAGGAGGTTCTTTGGTGGTATAATGGGGGGTAGTTTGGTGGTGTCAAGGGGAGTAGTTTGGTGGTGTCGAGGGGGTAGTTTAGTGGTATTAGTGTAAAGATGTACATTATTTTCTTTCTTGTTAATGCATGTAAATTGGTATGTGCACATAATATACACGACTACCCAGCTGTTGTGTCGAGGTCGAGTTGTGAAGTCTTCTTGCATCCACCGTAATATGACGACAGATCACACCGTATTGCGTAATCTCACGCCACGTTATGTAAGACCTGACATCAATAAACACAGGCCGCTTCACCGCATCACACCTTCAACTGTCGGCTCGGCTGGACACACCTCCTACCCTCCTGTACAAGATACCCAGAGTACATCTATGTGCTTGTACTCAACGGCAGGCTCTATCTTCCCTCCCAAACCTATCTGAGGCAACAGAACAAAAGACAGTGAAGCAGGTTACATCTACAGCATTCTACCACAGTGCTTGTTGGGATCCTCGACACATTACTACTACCACAAGTACTACACTACATTTTGCTAGTACATTACACCCAACTGTGGCGTCAAAGGGGGCTAGACCATCCAGCCTGGACGTATAGTATGGTGGTGTCAAAGGGGGAGGGGGGAGTAGTATGGTGTCAAGGGAAGGGGGGTAGTGTGTTGGTGTCAAGGGAAGGGGGGGTAGTGTGTTGGTGTCAAATGGGGTATGGTGGTGTCAAAGGGAGGGGGGGTAGTATGGTGTTGTCAAGACAGAGATATGGTGGTGTCAAAGGGTGAGTATGGCATTAAAGGGGAAAGGAGATACTGAGTCATGCTGGTGTCAAGGGGGCTAACGTCATTATATTACATGACCTCCAACCCTTTTCTTACAGTCACAATAACACTCGTACGGACACCAACATTAAGTAGCTGTAACCCCCTGAAAAAATAGGTGAGTGAAGGGTGAGTCAGATATAGTAAAGGGTGAGTCAGAATTAGTGAAGGGTGAGTCAGGATTATAGATTGAGGAAAGAGTGAGTCAGAATTATAGGTGAAGGAAGAGTGAGTCAGAATTATAGGTGAAGGAAGAGTGAGTCAGAATTATAGACCCCAGGGAGGCAGGAAGTTATATGGGATTATCAAGTATTAGCACAAGTGGTAAGATTTGCCACCAATGGTTACACGAGTTGAACCAGAAAGTAATATTTTGGGTGGTGCCATTATCACCCCCCCCCCCCCCTCCTAACCCTCCCTCCCCCTCACCCCCTCCCGTTATTGTCCTCCGCTGACCCTCCCTCCCCCCCCACCCCTTCCGTTTTGTTCTCTGCTGACCCCTCCTCCTTCCCTCCCCTTCACCCCCTCCCGTTTTGTTCTCTGCTGACCCTCCCTCTCTCCTTGCCCTCGCTACTGACCCTTGCTGACCATTCCCTCCCCCAACCGCTGTAATTTGAAAAAGGGTGAACATGAACACCTGGGGGGTAAGGGTGTGTGTGCTCCCTCCCTCCCTCCCGTATAATAACAGGGAGGTGAACAGTAATACGGTGAATTAAATGAACACCAAAAATATTATTGTGTGTGTGTGTCGTCCGTACAATAACGGGGAGGTCAATAGTTAATACGGTGGACTAACGGAATAACAGAAATAATGTATTAAGATAAGGGAGTGGGTGTGTGTCTGCCCCCCCCCCCCCCCACCCACCCCTCGGTCCGTATAATAACGGGGAGGTCAACAGAAATATCCTGGGTGGGTGTGGACGGTCTGTTATGGTCTGTGGTGTCAGCGATCATCAGTCCCTCCATCCACCCCCCCCCTCCCCCGTATTGATTCCCTCCCTCCCTCCCTTCCCCAAACCCTCCCTCCTCCTTCCCTCCCCCAGCCTCTCCTTTCTCCCCTCACCCTCCCTTACTCCCTCACACCTTAAAGCCTTCCCCGTCCGTCCTTCCTTCCCTCACTCCCTCCTTCTCTTCCTTCCCTTCCCATACCCAACCTTCCTTCTTCCTCTTCTAATTTCCTAATTCTCTCCACTAACCCTAAAAATTGTCCCCTCTCATCAGTCCCTCTCTCCCTTCTCCACCCCTCTCATCCGTCCCTCTCTCCCTTCTCCACCCCTCTCATCCGTCCCTCTCTCCCTTCTCCACCCCTCTCTTCCTCTTCCACCTCTCTTGCCTCATCTTCGTAAGGTCAAGAGTTCGATCACGGGCTTGAGAGAGAGAGAGAGAGAGAGAGAGAGAGAGAGAGAGAGAGAGAGAGAGAGAGAGAGAGAGTTGCATCACATCCAACGCCGAACTGCTGGTTAATAATCTTTGACCGCTTCAAAATAATAATAAAAAATAAATAAAATAAAATTCGCAGTAGAATGTCCAAACACGTCAATATCAGGCAATAGGGAGTTGTCACTGTGAATGTCTGCATCCCCCCAGTCAAATTATGAGGGAAGGGGGAGGGGGGAGAGGAGGGGGGGGAGGAGAGGGGGAATGGGAGGGGAGAGCAGGGTTAGAACAATGGATGAAGGGAGTTGTGGTTCTGAGTCAGTGTGTGAATCACGAATGTTGCAGTTACTTTTTTGTCTCTCTCTTTCTCACCTTTCCCTCCTTCCCTCTCTCTCACCTCTACCTCCCTCTCTCTCACCTCTTTCTCCTTCCCACCTCTCCCTCTCTCACCTCTCCATCCCTCTCACCTCTTCTTCCTCTCTTTCTCAACTGCAACTTCCTCTTCTCATCCCTCTCTCCCGCTCACTCCCCTCCCCCTCACCTCTCTCTCCCTCTCACTCCCACTCCCCCTCACCTCTCTTATGTGATAACTTAAATGATCTCGTTAATGACGTTTTCATATTTCTACCTTTGAGGAGAAATTTAACTTACGAACAACTGGGAATTCCAGACGGGATTTACATTATTGCCAGATGCCGCCAGAGAACGAGAGCGAGTACTACGGGCGTACTAAATATTATCATAAACGTCAAATATTATCATAGTCACAAGTAAACAGCTATATAAACATTGGCCATATTTAGTGCTTCATAACACACATTGAAACGCAACGGCTCTAGCTGAATATTAAACATATCTATTATCACATCTGAAGTTATGTAAACATTGTCGATGTTTCAAGAGTTTGAAAATAAACAATGACACAAAATGGCTGACACAGAGATAACTTTCGTTTCACCTTTGTTAATCGACGTTAAAAAAATAATACAGATTTAGTGAGATTCTCTTACTCACATCAGTAAATGCACACGTCAAAAAAAAAATCGTACTAGACACCGTGTGAATGTAGAGGAAATTTAATAGAACACACGATATAATCCTGAACTCTGCCATCAGTATAGACCACAACACACCTCTACCCCAGCTACTGAAGCTCTTGGTAAATGTTTCACGATATTAAAAAGGTCGCCAAATCGCCAATTCTAATCCGACCCAATATCGACATCCTCTCTACCAGCTCTCAGGAGGGACCAATGTCCTCGCCAAGACTCAAGAAGATCTGTCCAACCCTTCCAGAGGAAGATACGCCACGGACGAGGATGATACGCCACGGGCGACGATGATACGCCACGGACGAGGATGATACGCCACGGGCTACGATGATACGCCACGGACGAGGATGATACGCCACGGGCTACGATGATACGCCACGGACGAGGATGATACGCCACGGGCTACGATGATACGCCACGGACGAGAATGATATGCTGCGGACGAGGATAATACGCCACGGATAAGGATGATACGCCATGGACGAGGATAATACGCCACGGACGAGAATGCTACGTCACGGACGAGGATAATACGCCACGGATAAGGATGATACGCCATGGACGAGGATGATACGCCACGGACAAGGATAATACGCCACGAACAAGGATGGTACGCCATGGACGAGGATGATACGCCACGAACGAGGATGATACGCCACGGACAAGGATGATATGCCACGGACGAGGATGATACGCCATGGACGAGGATAATACGCCACGGACGAGAATGCTACGTCACGGACGAGGATAATACGCCACGGATAAGGATGATACGCCACGGACGGGAAGGAAGTAGCTCGTTACTTAAGTTCTCTTTTTATCTGGTCTCGAGTGCTTGAGTCTTGATTTCTGTCTCGGACACCTTTGGAACTCGGGTTTTTGCTTGAGACCTTTTTAAGACCACAAATAAATACTACAATAACTAGAGAGCCAACCTGGGACAAATTACAATACATTATTCTGTAGTACTGAAATAAAAACTTATCCAATAGATTAATATGTACAGTAGAAACCTCTTTTTAACGGACTACATGGAGAGAGAAAAATCCGTTATATCGAGGGTCCGTTAGATGTGAAACCTCCATCATACGAACTACATAGAGATGAAACTCCATTATATCGAGGGTTCATTAGATGTGAAACCTCCATCAAACGAATTATATGAAGGCTTCACTGTACTCAAGGGAAATGGCTTTTAACGCAATGTGTCATCTTAGAGTATACAAATTATACACCCAGGGTTTGTTATAGCAGCATCAGAAAGCCTCTATAATCCGTGTCTATAATCTGTTGTGAAGTCGTATTATATCTAAAGAAGCATAACCAAGGCCGTGAAAATGTTGATATTATTTATATTACTGCGGATTGTATAGAACGAACAGGTAGAAGAAGTCTAATTCACAGGAATTAAACGACCTTTATATGAGTAATATTCTTCACAGCTACACATATACAGCATAGTTATTGATGATTAGTCGTAGTCATTATAGATACACATGTACAGTATAGTTATTGATGATTAGTCTTAAGTCATTATAGAGGCAAATGACTGGTGCTTGATACGATAATTTATTCTTTTGATTCAGTCTTCATCAGAGTCACTTTCTTATGGTAATATCCTTACATTAACCCAAACACTTGTGTATTTTACCCAACACGTCTTATACAGCAAGGCCATGTTATTCCCTCGGTAAATGCTACGCCAGGTTTACCATTCTGGGCTACAACTCTTCCTTTGTTAACTCTCCAGCAGTGAAAGTAACTATAATTAAGAACATTCACCCTAAACAACTCCTGTGAATCATCTCTCTCACAGCCATGAACCGTGTGTGAACCATGAGCCTTGTGTGAATCATGAACCTTGTGTGAATCATGGACCTTGTGTGAATCATGAATCTTGTGTGAATCATGGACCTTGTGTGAATCACGGACCTTGTGTGAATCATGGACCTTGTATGAATCATTAAAGGGGATATAGATAAAGTTCTTATAATATCCGAGCAGGATAGGACTCGGAGCAACGGATTCAAGTTGGATAAGTTTAGGTTTAGGAGGGAGATAGGAAGAAACTGGTTCACAAATAGGGTGGTGGACGAGTGGAACAAGATTAGCAACTTTGTAGTAAGTGTTGGAACTCTGGAAAGTTTCAAAAGGAGGCTAGATAGATTCATGGATGATAGAGAGTGGTAGTAACTCCCGACAGGAGCTGCCATGCACAGGCCAACCGGCCTATTGCAGACTCATTATTTTCTTATGTTCTTATGTTCTTAATGAACCATGAACCTTGTGTGAATCGTGAAACTTGTGTGAATCGTGAACCTTGTGTGAATCATTAACCTTGTGTGAATCATGAATGAACCATGAACCTTGAATGAATCGTGAACCTTGTGTGAATCATGAATCTTGAATGAACCATGAACCTTGAATGAATCGTGAACCTTGTGTGAATCGTGAACCTTGTGTGAATCATTAACCTTGTGTGAATCATGAATCTTGAATGAACCATGAACCTTGAATGAATCGTGAACCTTGTGTGAATCGTGAACCTTGTGTGAATCATTAACCTTGTGTGAATCATGAATGAACCATGAACCTTGAATGAATCGTGAACCTTGTGTGAATCATGAACCTTGTGTGAATCATTAACCTTGTGTGAATCATTAACCTTGTGTGAATCATGAATCTTGAATGAATCGTGAACCTTGAATGAATCGTGAACCTTGTGTGAATCGTGAACCTTGTGTGAATCATGAACCTTGTATGAACCATGGACCTTGTGTGAATCATGAACATTGAATGAATCATGAACCTTGTGTGAATCATGAACCTTGAATGAATCATGAACCTTGTGTGAATCATGAATCTTGTGTGAATCATGAACCTTGTGTGAATCGTGAACCTTGTATGAATCATGAACCTTGTGTGAATCATGAATCTTGTGTGAATCGTGAACCTTGTGTGAATCGTGAACCTTGTATGAATCATGAACCTTGTGTGAATCATGAACCTTATGTGAATCATGAACCTTGTGTGAATCATGAATCTTGTGTGAATCATGAATCTTGTGTGAATCATGAACCTTGTGTGAATCGTGAACCTTGTATGAATCATGAACCTTGTGTGAATCATGAACCTTATGTGAATCATGAACCTTGTGTGAATCATGAATCTTGTGTGAATCATGAATCTTGTGTGAATCATGAACCTTGTGTGAATCGTGAACCTTGTATGAATCATGAACCTTGTGTGAATCATGAACCTTATGTGAATCATGAACCTTATGTGAATCGTGAACCATATGTGAATCGTGAACCATATGTGAATCGTGAACCTTGTATGAATCGTGAACCATATGTGAATCGTGAACCTTGTATGAATCGCGAACCTTGTGTGAATCGTGAACCTTGTGTATCCGAGACAAGACACACCTTTGGACGAGCGGAAGTGATGATACCGTGACTAACTTTACTCCACGCTCTGATATTTGACGTCAACAGTGCGCGTGTGTGTGTGTGTGTATAAAAATCATGACACATTTACAACAGTTATGACACACCTACAACAGTTATGACACACCTACAACAGTTATGACACACCTACAACAGTTATGACACACCTACAACAGTTATGACACCACTACAACAGTTATGACAAACCTACAACAGTTATGACATCCCTAGAACAATTATGACACACCTACAACAGTTATGACACCTCTACAACAGTTATGACACGCCTACAACAGTTTTGACACCACTGCAACAATTATGACACCCCTACAATAATTATGACACCCCTACAACAGTTTTGACACGCCCACAACAGTTATGACACCCCGACAACAGTTATGACACCCCTACAAATTATGACACCCTTATGACACACGTAAAACAGTGCACACATCGACAACTGTTACGACTAATATGACACCTAACCTTCAGAAATATGTTCACTTGTACCCGTATTTAGCTGGACCTGTAATGTGTTTCTAGTGGGCGCTTTAACCTGTATTCCTGCATTATTCTAATCTATACCTGTATCGGCAAGCTGTAATCTGCAGCTGCATTTAAAATGTAACTGCAACTGTACCTGTATCTGTTCTCATGTCTTAATTTGTACCTGTATTGGTGCTGTTAGTCTGAATTACCAGGAATTTTATTTCTAAAACCACGATTTTTAATATAATGTAAATACAAAAGACCTCCTGGTAATAATAATAATAATGATAATAATAATAACAATAACAATAATAATAATAATAATAATAATAATAATAATAATAATAAGACAACAGCAACAGATAATAATAATAATATTACAAAAAATAAATAAAAATAACAGCATCAACAATAACAGTGATTACAAAAATAATAATAACAAAAAGAACAATAAAACAATAGCAACAATAACAATAATAGTATGGTATGAAAATAAAAATAATAATAATAATAACATTAATAATAAAAATAATAATAATAATAATAATAATAATAATAATAATAATAAAAACAACAATAACAATAGCAACAACAATAATAATAGCAACAACAACAATCATAATAATAAATAATAAAAATAGCAACAATAATAATAATAATAATAATAATAATAATAATAATAATAATAATAATAATGTACACATGGGTGGTTGTGGAGGAAGAACATCAAATGATTCACCTCTAGTGTACGCGTCGATGGAGACGTTGTGTGTCAAGGTAAATACTGTATGTATTCGTCATGTACATTTATCACTGAACACGTATTCCACCATGATGTAATTGTACACACTTTACGTACATCAGTAGAACGGTACAGTACATAGAGGTGAGGTACATTAAGATAACGTGTACAGTAACTGAGGTGCATTAATGGCGAGGTTGAACGTGAAATCAGGTGTATACACTCAGTATTTAAAGCCGTGTATAGGAGCACGCAGGATCTCTCACGACTTACCTTGGGACGTGTAGTGAGGAAGGTGGTCTTGGTGGATGTGGTAGACTGTGGTGGTGGTTGGGATGGTGGTGGTGGTGGTTGGTGGTGATCAGTTCACCCACCCTCCACACATACACAAACACACACGACACCCGGGAACGACACCTCCGTACACCTACCCCCTACACACACTCACACACACACACACACACACACAAGGACGGGCAGGGCGGACGGAGCCCCACAATCCAGAGAATCGGGTTAAGATCAATAAGCCCTCCTGTTATACTTCTTTCTCGTGTTGCATGTTGCGTCCTTGTTGCAAAGGTCCTCTCCTTTCCTGGTTCTCTAACCTCTTTCTTCTCTCTTTCTCTTTCAGTCTTTCTCTATCTCTCTCTCGCTCGCACCTAGCCGGTCCCTAAACCCACACACAGGAACACATCAGAGGTAGCACTCCAAACGCGGCGGCGGCGGCGAGCACATACGGGGAGGGGGGAATGCCTCTAGTAAACATAGGAGGGGACATGCGCATCGCGGGGAACTTGTGGTCGTGCGCGCGCCTCTTACCTTACCTCCTCCTCCGCCTCCCTCTCGATCTCCTCTCCTCCTTTCGACTTCTAGGAACGTGAGAATTGCAAGCCGATAACACACACACACACACACACACAACATAAACACATTCACCAACTCTCACAGGCTTTGGAGGAGGGGAGGAGGAGGGAGGAACCTGCCGCTCCTGCACACACCCGCGACACCTCTTTAAAATACTACACGTCTCTCACACTCTTCTAGCATCAACCCATAATACATACAAATAGATTACGTAAGGACAAATTATGGAAATTTTTTACGAATTTTTGATGGTATAACACATAAAAAAGAGGTAATAATGCAGAGATAAAGCGAGTGTTTGTTTTGTCCACTCTTTAGGATTCACAAAGACTCTTATAATAAGTATTCCTGGTAATAATGGATGTAAGACTGTGTGAAGTGTCTGAAACATAAGAAACATAAGAAAGTAAGGAGTCTGCAATAGGCCGGTTGGCCTGTGCATGGCAGCTCCTGTCGAGAGTTACTTCCACTCTCTATCATCCATGAATCTATCTAGCCTCCTTTTGAAACTTTCCAGAGTTCCCGCACTTATTACAAAGTTGCTAAGCTTGTTCCACTCGTCCACCACCCTATTTGTGAACCAGTTTCTTCCTATCTCCCTCCTAAACCTAAACTTATCCAATTTGAATCCGTTGCTCCGAGTCCTATCCTTCTCGGATATTATAAGAACTTTATCTATATCACCTTATTGATTCCTTTCACCCACTTAAATACTTCTATCATATCTCCCCGCACTCTTCGTCTTTCTAGGGAATGCAAGTTAAGTTTCTTTAACCTATCCTGATATGGAAGGTTTCTAAGTCCCGGAAGGTAAACCCCCCCCCCCCCCAAAAAAAAAAAAAATAATAAAAAAAATAGACGTGTGAACATACAGTAACTAGACACTTCCACCCAGTATATATTAGTATACATTAAAATATTATAATGCAGAATTTTTGGTTAGGTTAGGTTAGGTTAATGTTAAGGTGGTTAATCTGAAAGTGAAATAAGCGGGAGTGCCTAATCTTCACGTGATCAAAATTTTCTCCAAATGATCCAAAACATTAACTTGGTGCTATCTACTGTAGCTAAGACACAATCAGCGTAAGTGTGATTTATATTATCGGACGTTAATTTGTGATTTATCTTAAGTCAATGTGCTTTGTGCACTTATATTTCTTCACTTAAGAGCATTATTCATCGTGCAAATCTCTCTGAATACCGTAGAGCGCACTGGGGCAGATAAGAACAGGTAGCCGGAATACACTGCGACGGGAAGCCTGACCAGGATGGTGCGATTATTGGAAGAACAAATATTGTCAATGTATACAGCTTTAACAACATCAACCTAGAGAAGTCGACTTGTGAAAGAGACCTAGGGGTACTTGTAAGCCCGGACCTACGGCCGAGAGAACAGTGCGTTAATGTTCGAAATAAGGCAAACAGAGTATTGGGTTTTATATCTAGAAGTGTAAGTAGCAAGAGTGCAGAGGTCTTATTGCAACTATATCTTGTGCTAGTCAGGCCACACCTCGATTATGCGGTTCAGTTCTGGTGCCCCTATTATAGAATGGATATAAATTCACTAGAGTCGGTGCAGCGAAGAATGACAAAAATGATTCCGGGACTTAGAAGCCTTCCATATCAGGATAGGCTAAAGAAACTTAACTTGCATTCCCTAGAAAGACGAAAAGTGCGGGGAGATATAATAGAAGTATTTAAGTGGGTGAAAGGAATCAATAAAGGGGATATAGATAAAGTTCTTATAATATCCGAGCAGGATAGGACTCGGAGCAACGGATTCAAGTTGGATAAGTTTAGGTTTAGGAGGGAGATAGGAAGAAACTGGTTCACAAATAGGGTGGTGGACGAGTGGAACAAGCTTAGCAACTTTGTAGTAAGTGCGGGAGCTCTGGAAAGTTTCAAAAGGAGGCTAGATAGATTCATGGATGATAGAGAGTGGTAGTAACTCTCGACAGGAGCTGCCATGCACAGGCCAACCGGCCTATTGCAGACTCCTTATTTTCTTATGTTCTTAAGGAAGAAAACACGAATTTCCCAAGCGCTTTCGTGTAATTCACATCTTCAGGGGTGAGTACAGTCTAAGTTCCTTGCAAGGAATGTGATATGTTTTACTTAGACCAGACAGGTAAAGATCTGTTAGGACAGGCCAAGAATCCAATGCTCTGTTTGTTCATCTGAGGGATAATAAGCATTGCATTGACTGGGATAATGCCTCCTCAATATTACCTTGTAATTCAATTGACAGTAGGAACATTATAGAATCTAGTCTCATTAAACATACCGAAGCAGTCAACATGAATTTGAGTAATGGCATGTACAAACTGGACAATTTTGTAATTAAGAAGATTTGTAACCAGGTGAGAAGGTTGGGTCACCTTACCCTCTGACCTGACTACCAACCGTTGCGGTGCTTTTGAAAGATTAATAGGGTCATTGCCTAATACCTGACCATTGTGGACCTGATCTCACCCGCCTCTGTATATATACACCTTGTTTTGTACTTCTCCTTTGTCTGTATTCACCCCTGAAGATGTGAATTACACGAAAGCGCTTGGGAACTTTGTGTTTTCTTCTTTCCTTGTGGTTATCAGTATATATATATATATATATATATATATATATATATAATATATATATATATATATATATATATATATATATATATATATATATATATATATATTTCATGTAGATCCACAATGAAAACGTGGATAAGATAAATCTTGATAAAATCACACGGGAAATGGGAAACAACGGAGTACCTTAGCTTTCGTCTTTATTCAAGACATCTTTAGAGTTGCCTCTGAAGATGTCTTGAATAAAGACGAAAGCTAAGGTGCTCCGTTGTTTCCCTTTTCCCGTGTGATTTAATCAAGATTTATATATATATATATATATATATTATATATATATATATATATATATATATATATATATATATATATATATATATATATATATATATATATATATATATATATATATGTGTGTGTGTGTGTGTGTGTGGGTGCGACGTGGGGGCTGGAAGGAACCACTTCGAAATACTCAATTTGTAACCTTAATTGAAGAGTTGGAAGTGGATAGTCAATTAACCCGCAAGTTCACGTCTTTACAGGTGATGGGTTGGTTCTTTACCAGAGTGAGGTATGGGCGGATTCCACACCCCTTAGTTCATTCCCAACTTTTTCTATTTCTTTTTAATTTGTATTCTGATGAGAAAAAGTTTGGTACATCCATTCTCACTAATTTCACCTCTTGCCCATCAATAACCATGGACAGATACAGTATAATAAACAATTTTCGGGCGTTCCTGTTGGATCATTGTCACCTAAAGCCTAAAGGTCCAACCGCATTGCCTCCCGCGCTTGCAGGCAGTGTGCCACCGAGAGCTAGTAAGTACTGTACAGTATATTGCACCATCATTATCACTACAATATTGCCTTTGTATCTCCATAAATTTGTACCAGAGAATACATGAATCCACGTCCCCTAGACCTCCAGCCATGCTAATAAAAAGTTTAGAAGGTTGATATGATAGTACATTCTGATTAAAAATCTAGGTGGTGGTTGTATAAATGGTGACTCGTTGTGGCTGGAATCTTTTCAGCTTCTTACTCGACGCCAGAACTCTCCTGGGACGCTGTATGTATGTGAGAGTTATCTACGAATTCGGCACATTTGAGATTGCTTTGTTCCAGAGCTGGAGTGCAGCGGTCGAGTGAATATAGAGCTCGCCTCCTGTTCCAGGGGTCGGTGGCTCGATTCCAGCGCACGCCCAGTTCATGGCAGTACTGACCATACTGCCTCCTTGTGTACCGAAGGCTTAGTGTACAGTGTGCTGTATCCACATTGTCCCTAACGGGGAGTCATGCCTATGGGACCCACTTTCATTTTTGTTCCAGATATCTCGTTTTTATTTCCTCCCGTATTCTCCCGTATGTGTTTTAGCTTACGGGAGTAAGGTGGTCACTGGAGTAAGGTGGTCACTAGAGTAAAGTGGCCACTAGAGTAAGGTGACCACTGGAGCGAAGTTTTCTACCAGTCGACCATTATTTTCATCTAATCAAAAAGCTAATTAATATGCTTACAAGGAGACAGACAGATAAAAAGACATATACAACCAGACAGAGAGACAGACAGACGAAAACGTGTAGCCAGACAGCCAGCCAGACAGACAGCCAGGTCGTGTGGTACAGTGGGCCGCAGGAGCCAAGTGTTGGATATTTGTGGATCCACTAGATTCATGTTGTTCACCTGATATGGCTACTGTGCTCTCTCTCTCTCTCTCTCTCTCTCTCTCTCTCTCTCTCTCTCTCTCTCTCTCCACTATATTTCGTTTTCTCTTTACGCCAACAACAGACCTAATAATAATAATAATAATAATAATAATAATAATAATAATAACCACATACCAATAACCAACTTCAATAACAATACTAATAACAGTGATTAATTATACAAAGACCAATAGCAGCGGTAGTTTTTCAGTTATTTATAAAGTAAGAAAACAAATTAAATATTCACTAAATCACCTAAAATTCGGACCAAAGACCACACTCTTTAATGTCTATAGGAAATATATATGATTCTATATGACAAGATATAGCCATCTACCTCTGACATATATAACACCTGTGATAAAAGGATGTATAATTAATAAAAGACTATTATATAATTTTTATTAGATATAATATAATCTTAAACAATTTTATATTATTATATTTTATTTTATTTTATTTATTCAGACATTTTATTTATATATCACCCAAAAAACATAAACACCCTAATACAAACAAACACACACAAACACCCTAATACCCACACACACACACACACACACAAGCACCCTGATACAAACACACAAAAACACCCTTACAAAGACACACACAATCACCCTAATGCAAACACACACACACACACACACACACACACACACACACACACACACACACACAAACACCCTAAATCAAACACACAAAAACACCCTAATACAAACACACACACACAAGCACCCTACTAAACACATTCACGCACCTAACACACACACACACACACACACACACTACTACTACTTGGCTGTCACTCGGAATCGAGCATGACGATCATCCAGCTTTGATACAATGATATGAGTTATTAAGGATGTCACCTAGGTTGGTGAGTTTTGAGGTGACTGAAGAGGCCGATACGGGACCCGCAGCGTCGTCCACATTCGTTGCACATGTGGAGAGCTCCTACTGTGGGAGGGGTGGTGGCAACGTCTTTACGACGTTGGCGCTTGTCTGCCTAGGTTTGAAGTCGGGCTAACTCGAAAATATTGACACCTTCTCGTGTGGTGCTTCTCCAAGCATTACGATGTGGAGTAATCGACTCCCAGGAGAGAGGGTCGATTTGGCAGCTTTTCAGGTTTTGTCTTAAGACTATCCTTATACCTTTTCAGTTGCCCACGGCGTTACGTTTACTATTCGTTAGGTGACTGTAGAGTAGCTGCTTTGGCAGTCTACTGTCGTCAGTGCGGGTAACATGGCCAGTCCAACGTAGTTGTTCGTGAATAATGGTAGCCTCGATGCTCCTACAGTTGGTGTCAGCAAGAATACTGGCATTTGTTCTCTTGTCTTCCAAGTCAACTCAGAGGATATAACGTACACTACGTTGGTGAAAGTTTTCAAGTGCCTTGAAGTGCCTCCTGTATGTGACTCATGTCTCACTGCCATATAGTATGGTGGGCAGGACCACTGCTCGATATACGTGCAGCTTTGTGGATAATTTCGGCTCCCTACAGCTGAAGACACGATTTCGGAGTCCGCCCAAGGCTTGAGATGCACATCTGATCCGATGATGAATCTCTTCATCGATGTTTGCGGTGGTGGACAGGTGGGAGCCGAGATACCGAAAGTGGTCAACATTAGAGAGGGTAGTACCGTTAAACTGGATGGATGGTGGAGGTGTGTCTGAACCAGGGGCAGGTTGAAAGAGAATCTGAGTCTTACATACATTCACTGCAAGGCCGAAGTGTGCATACAAGTCTGCATAGGTGTTCAGGATCTCCTGTAGGTCGTATTCAGTGTGAACAAAAAGGGTGAGGTCGTCTGCATACTGAAGCTCAGTAATGGAAGCTGCCGACACCTTTGTTCTTGCCTGGAGTCGTCTTATGTTGAAAAGACCCCCCTTCACCCGGTACTCGATGTTCACCCCGCTGACTAAATTGGCACTGGCACGAGTAAGGAAGGCAGCCAAAAATATGGAAAAGAGTTGGTGCCAGTACACACCCTTGTTTAACCCCTGTTTGGATGGGGAAAAATCTGACTGGCGATGAATTTTAGTGGGCAGCCAAAGCGGCTAAGGGTCTACCAGAGGGCTTCCCTGTTGACTGAGTCAAAGGCTTTGGTTAGGTCGATGAAAGCCATGTACAGGTCACGACGCTGTTCTCTGCACTTTTCCTGTATCTGGCGGGCAGCAATGATCATGTCAGTGGTGCAGCGTGATGGTCTAAGACCATCTTTAAGAGCTTGGGGGATTTCCTCCTTTTCCTATATATTCTCCAGGAGAGAGTGGAGACGGCTGGTAAGCAGAGGTCCCCCTGCTTTATAAACCTCGGCTGGGATTCCATCAGGCCCTGAGGCTTTGTTATTGTTCATCTGTTTGATGGCGGAAGCTACCTCATCCAGGGATGGAGGATAGCTGAGGTGGGTCAGCTCTGGATGCTCAGGGACCTGCTGGGTAGTTAGGACATCCACATCGGTGTTTCGGTTGAGCAATGCATGATAGTGCTCTTTCCAGCGCTGAAGGAGGCCTTCATCGTCTTTAATTATGTGGTTACCGTCAGATGTGCGAAGGGGGGCTGCACCACGAATGACTGGCCCATAAAATGTTTTAGTGGAAATGAAAAATTCCCACATCTTGTGCTGATCTCCAAGTTTTTGTGCTTCACATGCTTTATTTTTAAGCCAGCCGTTCTTTAGACTGCAAAGTTCCAGCTGGGCGGCTTCTTTCTTCTTGCGGAAGGTATCAGTTTTGGTCAGAGACTGAGGGTTGTTCTGCCAGTCAGTAAAAGCAGCACATTTATAATCGATGAGTACTTTGATTGCCAGGTCATTTTTATCAAACCAGTCCTGGTGTATTCTTTTGGTCTGGCCGAAGGTCTCTCTACAGGTCTTTTTCATAACAGTATTAAGAGGATCCCATTCGGCACTGGGATTCACGTTGTTTGCTGTTGGGTTGTTTATAAGCCCATGTTCGAACTGCTCTCTGAAAGCATGTGCGACCGCTGGATCCTCCAGACACTTAGTATTACAACCTCTTCTGGAGGCTTGCCGCCTTCCTCGTTTTGGGGCAACGTGAAGTGAGAGTTTGAATCTGACAAGTAAATGATCAGTGTCACAGTGGTCTGAGCCATGCATGGCACGGGTGATAAGGACATCTCGGCGATCTCTTTCTCTGACAATGATGTAGTCAAAGAGATGCCAGTGTTTGGATCGTGGGTGTTACCACGATCCCTTGAACTTGTCGGCTTGTTTAAACAAGATTTGGGTGATAGTGAGGATATGAGCAACACACTAGCTGAGAAGGTGCAGGCCATTGGAATTACACTTGTCTAGTCCATTTCCCCCTGTGGTTCCCTGCCAAATGTTAGCATCTCTGCCAACTCTGGCATTAAAGTCGCCAAGGAGCACAACCTTGTCTTCTCTGGGTATAGAGGTTAGCACTCTGTCAAGGTCGGCATAAAAGGCCTCCTTGATGTCATCCTCTGCATCCAGTGTTGGGGCGTATCCACTGATGAAGAAGGCATGACGTGAGTGATTCAGTGGGACTCGAAGCGTCATGAGAGCGCTCGTTGATCCCAATAGGCATTTCAGTTAGCCTTTGTAGGATGCATTGGCGGATGGTAAATAATAATAATAATAATAATAATAATAATTAACGGTTTATTGAAAGAGCTTGGCAGCCAGAAGGCTGAAAATATACAGTTACATATTAGGGGAATGGGTTTCGAATTATAAATAATATACAAGTAACATAAGTGATACAAATGAAATATATAATAACTAGATGGGGAAAAGCTCAAACTACAGGGCATTTCAACATAGTGACAGTGCAAGAAGTAGTATTTACTGGGAGTGAATACACTGGTCTATTACTAGTTATTGATAATTTTTACAATGGTTGGGACTGGGCTGTTCTTATAGTGATCAGTTCGTGCACGTATGGGCTGGATGCGGTTGTGGTGTCGAACAGCAATTCTCCATACTCCATACATGCAGTTTCTCTCCGCAGCAGGCTTACCCTTCCTGAAGAAGGTGTAGCCAGACCCCCCTTTCTGTGAGTTGGCCTTCATCTGGTAACTGGGACTCACTGATGGCTGCTATGTCGATGTTATACCTCGCCAGCTCTTTTGCCATTTTGCCACAAGGGCAGTTCGTCTTTCAGGATGTGCATTTGTGCCAGTATCCAGAAGGGTCCTGACATTCCATGCAGAGACCATAAGAGGTTGTATGGTTCTTTTGGTTGGATCTGTGATTTTACTGGGTGCGGTTGCCCAGTCAGGTTGGGTTTCAGGCAGGCTATATTTAGGGCACCTTTTCTAGCCCCCTCCCAGTGTGGGGTGACCAAAGTGGCTCCTCGTAAGGGCTGCTCAGTCACAAAGACAGGACCGGATTGCACTGCTGCCTAGATCTCAGTGCATAACGACCATCTTATCTGTGCCGCCCATGTGCAGAGTTGTGACTAGAGACTTCCGGCCGTCACAACTCGTCGCCACTCGTCCGTTACCATAGGACTTTTGGAGGGTATAAGGGGTTGTGATGATGATGAGAGGTATGGTGAGCTGGGTGATGGCTGGGCGTGAGTTGATTTATGTGGTGAGGCAGGAGAGCAGGCTGCAACCACACATCTTGGCTCCTCCTTTTCCTGATCCAGTGGTGCAAGTGTTGCAGCGACTGGATTGCAACGATGGGTTTCGCCTTGGTAGCCTGTCCATCAGGCATTGCCTTCGTCCGCCGGTGTAGTCGTTGGGTTTCCATGGTGGTCACCTCTTTTGCCTACATCGCCATTGGGGTCTTGTTGGAGCTCTGTAAGCATGTCTGCCTGATGCGGGGTTCCACTGCAGATTTTTCGTTTGGGGTTTACTCCCGTAGCCTTATACCTGCTGTAATCGCTCATAGGAGCGATTTTGGTTTGTGCAGGACAATAAAACCCTTGTCGTTGACGCGATGAGTATAATTCGGTCAAAACCTGTTGAATACAATTCACATATAACAACTGCTGGTACATCAGGACACACAGTTTGAATAATACGATCAATATACAGTACATGTAAACGCCTTAGTTAAGGACGTTCAGGTGACGGGCAAGTCGAAGGGAATGATTGAAACCCGTCTTCTGACGCATTCAATATTTATTGATGTGGTCAAAACAAGGGCGGGTCAATGCAGATCAGTATGGTGTTCCAAGAGAAAACAGTATTGTGTAAATCGTCCCAGCATAAATTCTCGGACAGGAGAAGGCTGGTTTTCACAGCATCGCTAGAGAGGGCGATCTGTCTCATGGAGGGGCGGGCAGCCACCGCTACCCGTCGAAGACAGTCCACTCAGCAGAACCAGGACTTGTCTGTAAACACTTCTACATCTGGCGAGGTCACAGGTCGAAAGATTTAATGGCATCACACGCCAGCACTGCAGCTGAAGCCAGCGGTGATAACAGTACATAATTACACTTATTAAAGTTATTTAGAGTTCTCAGAGGATTCAACAGTTCACAATCACACTAACGTTTTGGGGTCTAGGGTTAGACCAACGAGAACAAATATAATGTCCTGCAGGAAGATGTTGGCTGACGAGAAACAAGATGTTGCCTTTACAGTAGAAGGCAATAATAGACTGTCCCTCAGCCAGTCACACAGCTGCTATCAGCTCCATCTCGCTTAGTAAGATATTCTGAGTTGTAAACAGTTTCTTCACTCAACATGTAGCCGGCGCGCACAATTGTGCGTGGCGATAACACCTGCCAAGGTTAATGCGCAGGGCAGCGGGGCGGTGGTTGGTAGACGCCAGGACGTGTCCACATACCAGTGAGCCTATGCGCCGTCCCTCTGGGGCCCACTGCTACTCCGAGATCCTCTGCTGATCTAGCCTGGGCCCACGAGGCACCCAGTTACAGTGTGTTGCCACGAGGAGGCACAGCAGGAGTCTTGATGGTGAGGAGGCTACGTACTGGCAGGGGAAGACTTATGTAAGTTGCTTCCCTGTTCGCCACGAGGGCTAGCCCAGCGGCGGCAGCTGAAAGCGAGAAGGAGCAAGCAGTGCTTGCTCCTCAACACTAACTTTTTTTTTTTTTACGGGAATTAGCCCACCCAGGCATAGCTCATTGACCCACATCGGGGCCTGGGGGGCGAAAATGTAATAATACTTATAATAATAATAATAATACAAATAAAAATAAAAATAAAAAAATAAAAATAATAATAATAATAATAATAATAATAATAATAATAATAATAATAATAATAATAATAATAATAATAAAAATAATAATAATAATAAAGAACCATAAAGAAATACAAAAATAAAAATTAAAAAAAGATCAAAAGTAAGAAACAATATATGTATGTTGTGTTGTCAATAGTAAGAAAAACAATTGAGATCCTGCAATTGTGTGTAAATGAGGCAGAAAGTCAGATCAGCAACCTGGGACTTGGTCACAATTTTCGTGATGCCATATGGCAGCAGTCTACCATTAGACAACACATTATGCTTCCAATAGTGCTGCCACACTAGACGCATTTTACCACCCTGTGTAATGTGTGTGCACACACACTACACAGGGTGTAGAAAAATGACATATATTATTGGTCGTTTTGTGTGTGTGTGTGTGTGCGCACACACACACACACAAAACGACCAATAATATATGTCATTTTTCTAAGTCAATATAAATATACAAGGAATAACCTGTTAGTGCCATGAATATGATTACCTGAATGACCAGGTTAATGAGGCATATGACATAGTAGATGAGTTATGGCATCCGTGACATGCAAGGCACTCTCTCTCTCTCTCTCTCTCTCTCTCTCTCTCACACACACACACACACACACATATGGTTGATACTAGCACTAAGGTCTCCTCTTTCTCCCTGTCACTTGAGCCCGTCCTCTCCCTCTCACCACTCCTTTCTCACGAGTTTTCTTCCCCGCTCCATCCTCTTCTCTCTCTCCCTCCCCCTCCCCTTCTCTCTCCCCTCCTCCCCCACATTCTCTACCTTCTCTCACTCCCACCTATCTTATATTGTACTTTTCTTTTATTACCCCCTTTCCCTCCCCTTCTACCCCCCCCCCCCCTCCCCTCCCCTTTCCCGTTATTAGCTCCCAGTACACACGCAATACAGTCAAGGTCGATCACAAAACACACACACACACACACACACACACACACACACACACACACACATACTTCTTGGTAAAACTATACTGGTCATAATATGTATGTATGTATGTAATGGTCAGAATCCTCGCCTCGCAAGCGAACAGACCCGAGTTTGATCCCCGGGGAGTGTGAAACTATGGACAAGTTTCTTTACGCCTCTGTCTACCCAGCAGTAATTGGGGACCTGAATGTTAATCGATTTGCGGATCGTATTCAGGGGTAATGGTTAGCCAGTACAGTTGGTGAGTTGTTCGGTCTTCTCGGACTATTCCTTGACACTGGGTCACTCAGATCGTTAACTCAGGGTGTGGTTGTTGTATTGAGACAGCTTCTACACCTTAAACAAATTCACGCCTAGGTGGCCCTAGGGTCAGCCATCTTCGTTACACGAGGGGCAACCATTATTATGTATGTATGTATTTATGTCCTCTACCAGCTGTATCTTATCTCTTAAATGCGTGACGGGGAAATATCTATTTAGTATAGTAATGTGTCACCAGAGAGTTACGTAACGTGACGACCGGTGCGTGACAGGCGTTACGGCAACTCATGGTCTCTAGTCACTCAATCGTCACATTAGACTGCTAAAGCTGACGTCATTATGTACCGCTACGACTGGCACGGTTACTACTAACTACTACTACTATTACTAAGAAAAAGAGAGAGAGAGAGAGAGAGAGAGAGAGAGAGAGAGAGAGAGAGAGAGAGAGAGAGAGAGAGAGGTTTTATTGTTGTCGTCATGGGAACTCGAATAATTATTGTGTGTGTGTGTGTGTGTGTGTGTGTGTGTGTGTGTGGTGTGTGTGTGTAAGACTGCCTGCATATAGAATAGCAATAAACATAATATTTCAGGCGCTGATCTATATATACCACCACACCATCAGCACTACAAAATATGACAGACTGACGGACGAATTGACGAACGGAGAGACAAACTTACAATTATTGACAGACGAACTAAAAAAATATCACGAACTATAAACTCATAAACTCACATACTATCAAACTCCCAAACTCCCAAACTATCAAACTCAAAAACTATCTCACTCACAAACTCACAAATTATTAATCTCACAAAATATCAATCACACAAACTCACAAACTGTCAAACAAACTGACAGCCAAATTGACTAATTGACAAACTGACACCACGATTCATTGACTGACAGACTGACAGCCGCATTAACGGAGAACTTTAAACACATCATGCTAGAATGAATCAGTGGCATGACTTAATAGCTAATATAGGGGTGGCAGTATATCATGCTAACTATGTGGCGGTCACTGTCATACTGTCACGGCATGACATAGACGTCGATACTTCCTTTAAATGCCTGTCATAGCTCTCTCTCTCTCTCCTCCCTTTGGTCAAATTAATCTTCATGACAGACAGCTCCTGACAGTGAAGTAATTAAGACAAAAAATTGATAAATACTTGCGTGCATAAATTAATTCTTGGCAAGGTAGACCACAATTTTATCTCTTAACTGCTGCTAAGTTAATGTATCTAATTAAGGTAGAGTCTCGGTGTAATTTTGATGCCATTCTGGACGTTATTGTGGTCTTTTATCTTACGTCAGGCAGTTAAGTGAAATTTTACATCACCATTTAGGGTAAAAAAAAAAATTCAACAGTGAAGCTTTGAGAATCGTGAACCAGATTACTACTACACACGGGATATTATAACAACACGTAAGTTATGGTTGAGTTGTTGTATGTTGTAAACACCTAATGAACACCAATTACACACACACACACACACACACACACACACACACACACACACACACACACACACACACACCAACCATTAAACTACTTAAGTTAAAAGCTACGTGGTAAATATTTACTCCCCCTCCCCTAAACACGGTCCTCCCCACCGACACCAGTGTTGTGGTGGTGGTGGTGGTGGTAGTGGTGGTGGTGGTAATGGTATTGTGGTAGTGGTGTTGTGAGATTGGTGGTAGTGGAGATGGTAGTACTCCTATCACTTGATAGATGTACTACCATCACCACCACTACCACCACTACCAGCATCAGTATTTCTTCCACCACAACCACTACCACCACAACCACCACCATCAGCAGAACTGTACCACCACCACCACCACCACATCAACAACACTGGTGATGGTGGTGATAGTGATAACATTAACACCATAAATATCTATCCCATCACAGAACTAAGACAGTGTGAGTCTGTCTGTACTGTACATAGTGTTGTTGTCGTATGTTAAGCCTTGGTGGTCCACGTGTACTGCTGTGTCATCTGTATACGTCCTGAAGTAATGTAAACTTGTATCACGATTTTATTATCTATCGATCTATCTATCTATCTATCTATCTATATGTCTGTCTGTCTGTCTGTCTATCTATCACAGCCAGTATATAAAGTTTGGAATGCTTTGTATTTTACGATGGGTTTTGGCATGTCTAGGAGAGAGAGAGAGAGAGAGAGAGAGAGAGAGAGAGAGAGAGAGAGAGAGAGAGAGAGAGAGAGAGAGAGAGAGAGAGAGAGAGAGAGAGACGGTACACATTCTTGGTAATTCAGTAGTGTTGAAGCATAGAATGTTTTCCTCCTTCCTTTTCTTATCTCTCCTTCCTCTTTTCCTCCTCCTTCTTCTTCCTTCTTCCTCCTCCTCCTCCCTCTTTCCTTTTCTTATCTCCCCCTTCCTCTTTTCCTCCTCCTTCTTCCCCCTTCCTCCTCTTTTTTCCCTTCCTCCTCCTCCTTCTCTTCTTCCCCTCTTCCTCTTTCCTCCTCCTCCTGTTCTTCATCTTCCCCTATTTCCTCTCGTTCTTTTCCCCTCTTCCTCCTCTTCATCTCTCCTCCTCCTCCTCCTCTTCATCTCTCCTCCTCTTCTTCTTCTCTCCTCCTCTTCTTCTTCTCTCCTCCTCCCCCTCTTCTTCTTCTCTCCTCCTTCTCCTCTTCTTCTCTCCTCCTCCTCTTCTTCTTCTCTCCTCCTCTTCTTCTTCTCTCCTCCTCCCCTTCTTCTGCTCTCCTCCTCCTCCTCTTCATCGCTCCTCCTCCTCTTCTTCTTCTCTCCTCCTCTTCTTCTCTCCTCCTTCCCCTCTTCTTCTCTCCTCCTCTTCATCTCTCCTCCTCCTCGTCTTCTTCTCTCGTCTGCTTCTTCTCCTCCTCCTCCTCCTCCTCCTCCTCCTCCCAGTGAACATGTTATTTCCCCAGACAGTTTCCTGCCTCTGACAGCTTTATGATCCTACGACTTATTTTACGGCTGCTGTTCCGCTGTTGTTGCTGTTATTGTGATTCCTGTTGCTGCTGTTCTGCTGTTATTGTGATTACTGTTGCTGCTGTTATTGTGATTCCTGTTACTGCTGTCATTGTGATTCCTGTTGCTGCTGTTCTGCTGTTATTGTGATTCCTGTTGCTGCTGTTATTATAATTCCTGTTACTGCTGTCATTGTGATTCTTGTTGCTGCTGTTCTGCTGTTATTGTGATTCCTGTTGCTGCTGTTATTGTGATTACTGTTGCTGCTGTTATTGTGATTCCTGTTACTGCTGTCATTGTGATTCCTGTTGCTGCTGTTGCTGCTGTTATTGTGATTCCTGTTGCTGCTGTTCTGCTGTTATTGTGATTCCTGTTGCTGCTGTTATTGTGATTACTGTTGCTGCTGTTATTGTGCTTCCAGTTGCTGCTGTTATTGTGATTCCTGTTGCTGCTGTTCTGCTGTTATTGTGATTCCTGTTGCTGCTATTATTGTGATTACTGTTGCTGCTGTTATTGTGCTTCCAGTTGCTGCTGTTATTGTGATTCCTGTTGCTGCTGTTCTGCTGTTATTGTGATTCCTGTTACTGCTGTCATTGTGATTCCTGTTGCTGCTGTTCTGCTGTTATTGTGGTTCCTGTTGCTGCTGTTATTGTGATTACTGTTGCTGCTGTTCTGCTGTTATTGTGCTTCCAGTTGCTGCTGTTATTGTGATTCCTGTTGCTGCTGTTATTGTGATTACTGTTGCTGCTGTTATTGTGCTTCCAGTTGCTGCTGTTATTGTGATTCCTGTTGCTGCTGTTCTGCTGTTATTGTGATTCCTGTTGCTGCTGTTATTGTGATTACTGTTGCTGCTGTTATTGTGCTTCCAGTTGCTGCTGTTATTGTGATTCCTGTTGCTGCTGTTCTGCTGTTATTGTGATTCCTGTTGCTGCTGTTATTGTGATTCATGTTGCTGCTGTTCTGCTGTTATTGTGATACAGTTGCTGCTGTTATTGTGATTTCTGTTGCTGCTGTTATTGTGATTCCTGTTGCTGCTGTTATTGTGATACAGTTGCTGCTGTTATTGTGATTTCTGTTGCTGCTGTTCTGCTGCTATTGTGATTCCTGTTGCTGCTGTTATTGTGATTCCTGTTACTGCCGTTCTGCTGTTATTGTGATTCCTGTTGCTGCTGTTATTGTGATTCCTGTTGCTGCTGTTATTGTGATTCATGTTGCTGCTGTTCTGCTGTTATTGTGATACAGTTGCTGCTGTTATTGTGATTTCTGTTGCTGCTGTTATTGTGATACAGTTGCTGCTGTTATTGTGATTTCTGTTGCTGCTGTTATTGTGATTTCTGTTGCTGCTGTTATTGTGATTCCTGTTGCTGCTGTTGTGATTTCTGTTGCTGCTGTTATTGTGATACAGTTGCTGCTGTTATTGTGATTTCTGTTGCTGCTGTTATTGTGATACAGTTGCTGCTGTTATTGTGATTTCTGTTGCTGCTGTTATTGTGATTTCTGTTGCTGCTGTTATTGTGATTCCTGTTGCTGCTGTTATTGTGATTCCTGTTGCTGCTGTTATTGTGATTCCTGTTGCTGCTGTTATTGTGATTCCTGTTGCTGCTGTTCTGCTTGTTTTTGTTTTTTTATTATTTATTGGGCACCCCCCCCCCCTACATCCTTGTGTAAGGTGAAGCGCAGAAGCGTTTACAGCGCCCAACAGGGAAGCATGCTAAGTTCATGCTTGCCTTTTATGTCTCACGAGTTAAGGGCGGAGAAGCCTGAAGAGTCAGTGGTTTATGTCATCAAGTTATTGGAAGCTCCAACAACTCCCTGAATACGAATTCGCAACTTACAACAGGTACCTACTTTACAGCTAGGTGAACAGGGACTAATGGGGGCTAGGAAGTAAGTCCAAACAACTTCCACCGGTCCGGGAACCGAACCCGTGACATCTCGCTTGCGAGGCAAGAACGGTACCGCTTCTACCACCGGTCCCCCCCAAAACATCCGCCCCCGGGTGGGCTCGAACCACCAACCTTTCGGTTAACAGCCGAACGCGCTAACCAATTGTGCCACGGAGGCTTGTCAAGTAGTTCTGCTGGTGTTGCTGTTATTGTGATGCTTGTTACTATTGTTCCGTTGAGCTGCTGTTATTGTGATTCCCTTTGCTGTATGTTCTTTTTGTTATTGTTATTGTTTTATTGTTGTTGTTAATGCCGTATCTTCTGTTTTTGGTCACCGCCGTTTCGTTTACTGTTACATTCAGTACAGATTCTCAAAGGTTCACACGTTAAATATACCTACTGACTGTTGATGGGTGAACGTATCTACAGCGTCTCACTTAACTTAACTTAACCTAACCTAACCTAACCTAACCTACAGGGCCTCAATTCAGCTACGACACAGGTGGATTCTCAGGGATGTCTACGTTAAGTTTCCCCATTAGCTAGAGATTTTAAAACGCATTTAACACTCTCACTTCCGCTACGACACAAAGATCAGTTCTCACAAAGGCGTCCCCCGTTTATGCGTTAGGTAACAGTTAAAGATAAAATATTTTCAAAATGTCTTACATTAAATTTTTTTTCCGCCTAGCTGAACGTGTACCTAACTGACTCTCTTAATTAACCAGCGACGGAGTTAGATTTTCTAGTTATTAAGTTAATTTTTTTACTCCTAACGGGAGATCTAAGAATGCAACCATTTTTTTTTTTTAATAAAACTTTTTTTTCACTCTGGATATTAATTAAAATTTTCGGATGTAATTTTTTCAGGATATTTCAAAATAACTACTAATTCTACTGTCATGAGCTGTGATGTTTTTGAATATGGAATGTAATATAAACAAGTTTTTTAAGTTTACCTGTGTATCGTATTAGTAATGTTTCATACAAACAAAAGAATCTAAGTTAAGTTATGTATCCAAGGACTTAAATGTTAACAAGTTCATTAATACATCACAGTAACAAATAAATATTAAGTGTATTAAATATAGTAATTAATATTAAAAATACAACATAACATAATATAACATAACATAACATACCATAACATACCTTAACATAACCAACTATTTTTTTTTACTTTAATCATCTTGAATATTTTGAAAGCCTTAGTTCCTGGCCATACTTCCGCTCACCCCCAAAGGCTAAGAGTTATGTTATTATATTTGTTTATTATTAAAACCTAACATCAAATATTTAGCGGTACTTCTAACTGGTGACACAGAGTAGGACGACAGATGTAAGTTAATACTAAAGGTAAGATTACAATATATAACTTTATAAATGCCTTAAAACTTGTTGATCACAGCTTAACGATGCCTGAGAGTGTGATATAGTCTAGTTACCAGTCATTAGTGTCATCTTGCTCTAAGTGTGTGTTGTTGTAGCGTTGGTCACCAGCTTAACGGGAACACACTATCACACTGGATCAACAGTAGTGGAGGAGAGTTGTACCTTTATCACCAGATCATTATCCAAGATTTAGATGAACTTGAGCACTGGGAGTGTTTCTACACCTACATTGTAAGTGTGATTGGTTCTTCTGTCGCTGGTAATATGTCTACACCCTGACGAGGCTTCACTTGTTTATACATATACCAACACCACTCATCTCTTATATCACTCTGAGTCTGCTGTGTTAAACTAACTACAGTCGTCCCTCAGATATCCTCGTATTACATCAGCTGACAGTTCTTTATTGCTCAAATTTCAAAGTGACGTCACATTTCCTTTTAGCTACTCATTGAAACAACTCGACTTCCTCTTCCTAGCACAGTGATGCGTCACAGCCTCATCCTCAACATGGTGCAGCTGTTGGTGCTTCTGAATGATCATAAATTGTTTGAAACTCGATCATCCGCCGCCATTCTCCTGCACCCATCGTCAAACTCATATGAGGGCCTTGATGAAGCGGTGATGACGGGGCACACGCACAAACACATATACGTCTCTCTCTCTCTCTCTCTCTCTCTCTCTCTCTGCTGTCAGTCAGAGTCGAGTATGACGATTATCCAACAATGACAAAATGACAGTGAATAGTGTCATTTTCGTTGGTGAGCACTGAGGTCGCTCGAGAGGTCAATACAGGATCGGCAGGGTTGTCTGCAGAAGTTGCATGTGTGGAGGGTTACATCTAGTGCGGGAGGGGCGGTGGTAGTAGCCTCATTCCGGCTATGCAGGGGTGCTTGTCCGCCTCGGCGTGTAATCAGTCAATCAACCTCGAGGGCTTCACCACCCACTCGTGCGGCAACCTACTTCTCCACGCTTCACGGTGCAGGGGTGATCGTCTCCCAGGTGTGAGCATCGAGTTGGAACATTTTTAGGGTCGATCTTTACTGATTTCGAACTTTTTAGAGCTGGTTTTTATCAATATAGAACTGTCTTAAGTGCATCTGTACCTGCTAGCTCTTGTTTGTAGTTCCAATACACAATTATATACATACACACATAAGTACATATGCATTAACGCATTAACACACCGTAGTCACACTAGTCACACATAAACATACACACGAACACATAAAAACATACAAATATACGAAAGCACATAGAACCATATACACAAACATGCACACGAAAATACATACAAACCTACAAACACAAAAAAAACACACAAAAGCAAAAACACACATATACATAAACAAACACGTAAATACACTGACGCAGATACAACAAACAGACAAGTTGATCCATACACAAAGGCATAAACAGGTTAACAATAACTACACAAGCGAGCACATCAAAGAATCTCAGCACACACACACACACACACACACACACACACACACACAGAATTTCAAACAATAACAACAACAAACACAGGTACACACACGATAATAAAACAGATGCATAACACACAAACAGACGGAGCATCAAACACCCATAAACAGGTTTTAACATTTAGAGGCCGACAAATATTTCAAATGTCAACTTTATCATGACCTTTGTAGTGTGTGTGTGTGTGTGTGTGTATTGCGCGCTCACAACACGACAAGCACAACACGACAAACACAGAGAGCGCCATGACGTGACTGAGTGAAAACCATTAAACGCCACTGTCGAGTCACGTGATACCTGATAACTATAGGGAACATGTCACGTCTCTCTGCACCATTGGACTACATTTACACAAAACTTTGGGTTCCTAATTGATAGAGTTTTTGATGTATGGGAATAATTTAGGGTTCTCGAATAAAAAAGTCAACTTGTATAATATTCTTTAATCTAACTTGCTAAATCCCCGGGTACCATCAGGTGATAAATGGGACGCCTAATCTTAACGTGATTCCTCAAACATACAGAATATTAGCATCATACAGCAGTACTTTTAACTACACCACCAAAGTTATTATCATCTCTCGGCTATAAAGTAAAGGAACAGGAAACCATCGGAATATCTTCACTTGGTCGACACTCTGGCAACACTCCCTGAATAACTGGCGTTAACAACACTGCGCCCGTTAGTGTCTCGCGTTTAAGTTTGTCTTGGAATACGTACTGCGAGCTGCCACTGAGCCACGGGAGCCAATCAAGGTTGAGAGGCAGCAAGAGCAGCCATTCATGGGGTGACGTGGCGAAGACAACCAGCCAATCAGGGCGAAACACAGAGAAGGCATCCTACCAGGGAGACGCATGGTGACGGTGGCCAATGGAAGACGACGGAAGGAGCCAATCGGCGTATGACCACACGGCGAAGACAGTCAATCAGACTGACACAAAGAGACAACAGCCAATCAGAGTGAAATAAGGACGGTTGCCAATCAGGTTGAAACAGCGACAGCAGCCAATCGGGGTGAACCAGGAACATCAGCCAATTAAAGTGAAACACCGACAGCAGCCAATCAGGGCGAAACAGTGACAGCAGCCAATCACGGTGAAACAGCGACATCAGCCAATCAGGGCGAAACACCGACAGCAGCCAATCAGAGTGAAACACCGACAGCAGCCAATCAGAGTGAAACACCGACAGCAGGCCAATCAGGTTGAAACAGCGACATCAGCTAATCAGGGCGAAACACCGACAGCAGCCAATCAGGGTGAAACACCGACAGCAGCCAATCAGGTTGAAACAGTGACAGCAGCCAATCAGGGTGAGATACAGGTGGCGGGCCCGTGTCTATGCAAATGAGGTACAGGTGTATGCAAATTTACTCCTGTTTGATGCAACTTTTGTATACCATCTTGTTCGGTCTTATGAAGCCTCGAGACGTCTGCATTTGATTACTCAGAGATTCGGAACATCCAAATTTTGATTAAATGAAGCTTCAGGTGATACGTATTCGGTTATATGAACCTCTGGGGATGTCCAAAGACCTAAATCTTTATTATAAGAATCTTTGAGGTATTCCAAAACATCCGAATTTTGATTAAATGAAGAGGTCTTATTTAGGAATTCACCTACAGATATCTGAATCTTTACTGTATTAACGTTTTATCATACGTAGTCAGTTGTATGAGCCTTTAGGATTTCCAAATTTGATGAAGAGAAACTTTAAGAGTTCCATAAATGAGGAACCGAATCCGAGACACTTGTATATGATTAAGATTTTTGACGTGTAAATTATTATATGAAACATCAAACAATAATAATTTGAGCTTTATGAAGTTTTTCAAACATCCACGCATAAAATTAAAAGGCTTTATGACATCAACAAGATCTCGTGAAGCTTCAAGACACTCAAATGTTGAATATTATGCTTTAAGTTTCGAGACATCTTTAAATACGATACAAGCTTTGGGACGCCTCATTATCATATCTGAAGCTTCATAATATCGTCCAGAATCTCACAATATCATAAGCTGACGTTTCCTCGTAAATATAGATGAGAGTAAGCAGTTAATTATGGTGGAGTCTCAGTGCAATTCTGAAGTCATTTTCGCCACTATTTTTGTGTCATTGCTCCGGTAGGATGGTCAGTTAGACACGTTCTTGTTAAGTCTTGTGTCAGCATCACATAATTTATCTCTTCCTTGGCCAATACATCGTGGACAGAGAGAGAGAAGGAAAAACAGAGAGAGAGAGAGAGAGAGAGAGAGAGAGAGAGAGAGAGAGAGAGAGAGAGAGAGAGAGAGAGAGAGAGATAAAATGTGCTTACGTGTTGTCTATTATTGCGTCGTTCGAGAGCTAGTTTTTTAGTTTAACAAATTTTATCTTGTTGCACAGTTTGCCTATTCTGAGTAATTCAGTCAGGTCTTGACACTGAGGGTGGTATCACTTCTCACTGCCACGCAGGACAGAGGTTCATACACAAAGAAATACATCATATTCATTAACAGCTATAAATGTATAAAGGTTCAGATTCATGTGGGTAATGTCAATGTTCACTGCCATGCAGGACAGAGGTTCGTACACAAAGAAGGATATACATCATATTCACCAGCAGCATATATAGGTCAGTGGATCACATACATTGGAGTTATATTCTAATTGAAGACTAATCAGTGTGAGCTAGCAAATTTGGGATAAACAGCAAGAATGTCCTCAAGCACACCTGATTCAATGAAGTAATTACATAGTTTAAGATACAATAAGTCAGGTGGCCTGAAGTCTTTGACAGTGTCACATTCAATAATATAGTGTTCAAGTGTATGCTTTTAAGGTTTATCACAAAGTTTACATGCTGAGTGTTCCGGTATGGGTACAGCGTTACTAACTTGCCAGACGTGTCTGTATCCTAGCCTAATTCTGGCCACGACTACATCACATTGTCTGGTTCTGTCCTTATGCTGGCCATACCGGTACCTCTTGTCACAAAATTTGTCATATTTACTAATGCTACAACTGTCAGGTCTCTCTGCATTTCTCACTTCTTCTAGATCAGAGTTCATGATTCTGACTTGAATGTTTTTAATTACAGCATTGGACAGGCCAAGGTCACTGTCAACATTTCCTTTCTTACATGCCTCATTGGCCAGTCTATCAGCACGGTCATGATACCTGATTCCAACGAGAACTAAGAATCCGAAAGTCGACTTGGACAAAAACGTCAAGACTCTATCTTATAATACACCTTAAATACATCACTTATAATACCTAAAATATATCACTTATTGTAATGCTTCTTCAGGCTGGGAAATACTGTCACCTGTGCTTACACATTCGCAAATATTACGTCTAACAAATATTTTGCATCACTTGAAGATTAGTTCCCTACCAGCTTATATCACCTTAAGTTTAACCACCCTAACCTAACGTAACCTAACCTAACGAAACATAACCTAACTTGACCTACCTCACATAACCTTACCTAATCTAGCCTAGCTTAAACCTAACATAACCACCCTAACGCTAATCCAAGCTAACCTAACCTGCAACATAACTTCATCAAATTAATCAAACTAAACATAACCAAACCAAATCTAACTATATCTAACCTAGTCTCCCCCCCCCCCCCCCCACCACGTAGCGTTAGGGTGTTCAATCATCAGGAGAAATAAGCTCGGGGTAACCTTCAGGTGTTCCAATGTTTTTAACTATATCCAAATTAAAGGTCGCGATTAATGCAGTTTTGAAGTAGATTTAAAAACCACTACTCACAGGAAGAAGAAGGTGAAGGTGATGCAATAACTATATAAAGTGACAAGACATCGGTAAGGCAACACGTACAAATATCCACATATCCTCAACTTCAACACACAGTATACAAAGCGATTTTCCCCATCTACGAATACGAATACAGCATATTGTTAATTTAAAACAAGTAAAAAAAACTAGACTTAAGATTTGATTTTGTAGACTGCACATGAGAGAGAGAGAGAGAGAGAGAGAGAGAGAGAGAGAGAGAGAGAGAGAGAGAGAGAGAGAGAGAGAGAGAGAGTACGTAATAATAACAATAATAATAATAATAATAATAATAATAATAATAATAATTAACGGTTTATTGAAAGAACATGACAGTCAAAGGTTAAAAATATACCATAAACAGAGATGATAAAAGTTACATAATTGGGGAGTCGGTTATTTGATTGACAATTAATATACAAGTGACATGAGTGGTACATATATAATATATAATGACAAAGGGGAGAGGGTCATTTAACATGGAATTTCAACACAGTAACCGAACAAAATGGGATTGGCAGGGAGTGAACACACAGGTTAACTACGAGTTGTTAATAATTTTCTCAATGGTTGAAATTGGGCTGCTCTTGTAGCGATCAGTACGGGCTCGTATGGGGGCTAGATGCGGTTGTATATCGAACAGCAATTCGGGGTCGAGGGATATAGGGTGGGAGCAGGAGATGGTGTCGAGAAGCTTTTGCGCCATCCTCGACACCGGCTCCTACTACCACCTGAGGTCCCTCGCCAGAGAAATGCTGTTCGACATCACAACCGCATCCAGCCCATCCAGTCCCAACCATTGTAAAAATTATCAATAACTTGTAATCAACCAGTGTATTCACTCCCAGTCAATCTTACTTTTTGCACTGTCACTATGTTGAAATGCCCTGCAGTTTGAGCTTCTCCCCACCTAATTATTATATATCATATTTGTATCACTTATGTTACTTGTTTGTATATTATTTGTAAATCAAGAGACCCATTCCCCAATTAATTATGTAACTGTATATTTTCAGCCATCTGGCTGCCATGCTCTTTCAATAAACCGTTAATTATTATTATTTATTATTGTTAGAATGGTGCAGGAGCTTCTTCCCAAACTTGCAAATGAGGTCATGGTGATTATCAGAGAGAGCCGAGAGGGTCAGTGTACTGAGCCCCAAAAGATATATGGTATAGGGCGATGTTGACTTTTGGTGAGGGCATTTCCTATAAATCAATCTCTGAAACTAACAGTAGCAGAGAGCTGTAACTTTATGTACATGTTTAACTTTGTTAGACCTAATGCCTGTCTAAATTTAATACTGATTCAAATAGCCTTTTAGGAGTTATGAGCCTTCGTGTTTGTGGGGAGAGAAGAGTTTTGCACACCCTCTTCTGCACCCTTTCTACTAGTCCTCGCTGTGTGGCATTTAAGGAGGAAGACCAGGCAGGGGAAGTTTAGGTGAGCTTAAGAACGATGAATATTGAGTAGGCACTGAAGAGCTCAGGTGTGGAAACTCTAGGGTGCTTGAGATGACATAATATGGAGATGAAAGTTGGAAGATTTGACAATTGCATTGACGTGTGCTTTCCAATTTAGTTATTTATAGTGGTGCCGAGGAGCTTGGTGGAGTCCACAACCTGGAGTGTGTTGGGGCCCAAAGTAATGGAGGAAGGTGGGACAAGGTCGGAGGAGAGGTTGATATGCATAACCATGGTCTTGGTATGATTGATGGTGACATGGCTGTTGGTGGCCCAATTTTGGAAACTGGTCAATATATTCTGGATGGCTCTGTAGTCGGGAACCAAGTTGTTCACACTAATCCCAACGTTGAACTCGTCGACGTATTTCCAGCAACAGGGAGTATCTTTCAGGGCATCCTTGACCAGAATGAGGAATTATAGTGGTCCCATCTTGGTGCCTTGGGGGACGCAAAAGGTGAGTGAGTGAAACGTGGAGACAGCCCCTCGGAAGCATACAGCTTGGCGTCAGTCACTGAGGAAGTCCATGAGTCATGTTATGAGACTTCTCCGAAACCCGAGGTCGATGGTTTTGTTGGTAATTAAGTTGTGATTGACTGAGTCGAATGCCTTAGCGAAGTCAATGAAGGCGACAGCCTCAGAAGTCTTACGTTTTTCGAGATGGCGGTATACGTAATCAAGAAAACTGGCGAGACAGTGGGTGATGGAAGAAGTATTTTTGTTGCCAAATCAGGATGAGCCCAGCCAAAAGGAAATCTTCACAAATTAGCCTGGGTATTGGGGTGATGGTAATGGGTCGTAACTCGTTTAAGGATTGAGGGTTCGTTAACTAGGGCACTGCTGACACATATTAAGTGTTCTTCTCAGATGGGCATCTTGCTTGACTGAGAGAAGCATTGATGATAGAGCAGAGGGGTTTAGCTAGTTCAGGGAAGAACTTCTTGTAGAACCCCATTGGTAGGTCAATGGGTAGTAGAGCGGTTGATCCTGAGTTTGCCCAATCGCCTAACTGCCCTAACGACTTCAAATTATTGCAATAAGTCACTGGGAGAGGTGGGTGGTAGATAAATGAGACAGATTGTGTCAAGCTGGAGGAGCATCTGGCAAAAAGTTGCAAAATGATTCTTAGTTTCCTTAACTGAGTCACCATTAGTGAGAGGGTTGTGTGTGTATGGAGTGTTTCCAGCTGTTATTTTAGCACTTTACTGTAATTTTCTATACTTGTCATGCATCAAAAATAATTTCTTTTAATATTTCCTATCTTTCTTGAGGTTTTTGTTTCCATTGTGCCACCCTACGCAAAAGTGAAAGGGATATATAAGTTCACCTGAATATTAGACATCCTGGCGTATTTCACCTGACGATTAAACACCCTAACGCTACCTGAGGGGGTTAAGTTGCTGTAGGTTAGGGTCAGTCTAGTTACGTCAGGTTACGTTTGGTTAGGTTAGGTTAAATCAGCTGGAGTATACATCTTCACATTATCAGAATATAGATAATATATAAACAAACAAAAAACAAATGCATAACAAAAGATAATAATAAAACACTTGGTAAAAAAACAGGTAATCGACTCTCCTGAATTCAAGAGCAGCAAATGAAAATATGAACGAGCGATTGAGTGCGTTGTGTTTACCCAGTGAGTGTGTGGAGTAAAGTAACACGAGCGTTTATTTACACCTCTCATACACTCTCACTAGGAGTGTTTGTTGTGTTTCATTCCCACATCATTGGCACTGTACGTTGTAGCTTAAAAGGTGACCCACTTAGATGTTGCTCTTATCACATCCAATTCGAGGAGAAGGGTTGGGGTTGAACCTTTGTGAATATCTTTGTATCGTAAAGTTTACGTAAAAGAGATGTATTTTCACGTCTAGAGTTAGGGAAACCATTTAACGAAAGAGGCTTTAAGAATTCGTATGTTTTTCAGTTTAAGAAAGTAAATAAAATACTTTCTTACATAACTAAAACGTTAAGTGTCATAACTTAAGATGGCCAATTAGATAGGTTTTCTCCTACAAAACTTGAAAGAATTTAACCTACAAACATTCAGAAATTCAGTCTCTGGCTATCTCCTCGTGACAACATGTCTGTTGTAGAGAGTTCAAGATTTTTAAGGTGGTCACATTTCACAGCTGCTCCAGACTAAGTGGGACGTGCCACGCCACGCAGTAATTTGGGTACGTACTGTACTGTACTGTACTGTACAGTACATCCACCCCCCCCCCCTTCTTTTTGTTCTTTTACAGCGTCTTGTGTGAGTCTTGGTAGTTTAAGTCGTCTTTCTCAACTGTGAGTAGTTTCTTTAATGTATTTAACTTACTGAGGTGGGTTAGTCTCCGCGACGCACTGTGTGTTTCGTGTTGCTGACGTAGAGTACTGTGATGGAACACCTTGAGTGGACACAGTGGGTGGCAGACACCAGATAGAATGTCATAACTTATACAAGGGGAGTGTTGTAAGATGTGGGTCAGATTCTTGGTGAATGACACGTTAATTTATTTGGATTACCTCAAGATTAACCCCCAACTTATATAACCAGATGATTTAATTAACACCTCAATGTTACTTGGGGGGGGGGGGGGTTAGGCTATTAGTGTCAGGGTGGTTAATCGTAAGGTAAAATTAGCAGGGGGATAAACGTCCAGGGATCCATTTTTTTACCCTTGTGTGTGGGAGAAAAACGTATATAATTACGGAGAGTCGATAACGTCAACACTCCTGGAGGCCACAGATCCATTCTCACATTGCCAATCTAGGGGAAAATTTTTAACTTACGAGTCTTTGAGAATTTTATTACTGATACTTAATATGGACGTGAAGGTGGCAACCGTCTATTCCACGTCTCTCTTATTACAATCATTTACTCCACCTCTCCCCTATTAAAACCGTCTACTCCACCTCTCCCCTATTACACTCGTCAACTCCACCACCCTCCCCTATTAAAACCGTCTACTCCACCACCCTCCCCTATTACAACCGTCTACTCCACCACCCTCCCCTATTACAACCGTCTACTCCACCTCTCCCCTATTACAACCGTCTACTCCACCACCCTCCCCTATTACAACCGTCTACTCCACCACCCTCCCCTATTACAACCGTCTACTCCACCACCCACCCCTATTACAACCGTCTACTCCACCACCCTCCCCTATTACAACCGTCTACTCCACCACCCTCCCTTATTACAACCGTCTACTCCACCACCCTCCCTTATTACAACCGTCTACTCCACCACCCTCCCCTATTACAACCGTCTACTCCCCCCTCCCCTATTACAACCGTCTACTCCACCACCCTCCCTTATTACAACCGTCTACTCCACCACCCTCCCCTATTACAACCGTCTACTCCACCACCCTCCCCTATTACAACCGTCTACTCCACCACCCTCCCCTATTACAACCGTCTACTCCCCACCCTCCCCTATTACAACCGTCTACTCCACCACCCTCCCCTATTACAACCGTCTACTCCACCACCCTCCCCTATTACAACCGTCTACTCCAACACCCTCCCCTATTACAACCGTCTACTCCACCACCCTCCCCTATTACAACCGTCTACTCCACCACCCTCCCCTATTACAACCGTCTACTCCACCTCTCCCCTATTACAACCGTCTACTCCACCACCCTCCCCTATTACAACCGTCTACTCCACCACCCTCCCCTATTACAACCGTCTACTCCACCACCCTCCCCTATTACAACCGTCTACTCCACCACCCTCCCCTATTACAACCGTCTACTCCACCACCCTCCCCTATTACAACCGTCTACTCCACCACCCTCCCCTATTACAACCGTCTACTCCACCACCCTCCCCTATTACAACCGTCTACTCCACCACCCTCCCCTATTACAACCGTCTACTCCACCACCCTCCCCTATTACAACCGTCTACTCCACCACCCTCCCCTATTACAACCGTCTACTCCACCACCCTCCCCTATTACAACCATCTACTCCACCACCCTCCCCTATTACAACCGTCTACTCCCCCACCCTCCCCTATTACAACCATCTACTCCACCACCCTCCCCTATTACAACCGTCTACTCCACCACCCTCCTCTATTACAACCGTCTACTCCCCCCCCCCTATCTATATGTTGCATCACCATTCATTATTCACCATATCTCCAATACTTCGCGCTGTAGTTCTTGTTAAACTTCATCATTATCCACCTCGTTCATGCCTTGAAATACTTGTTTTAAGCTTCACCTTCCCTCTAGTATATTTCCGTCCACACACACACACACACACACCAGGTTGTGGACTCTACTAAGTACCTCAGTGTCACTATAGATAACAAACTAAATTGGAAAACACACGTCAGTACAATTAGCAAATCCTCCAGTTTTCATCTCCACCTCCTCCTCCATCTCAAGTCCCTCGGAATTTCCAACCTCGCCTATGCATCTCCTGTCTGGTCTTTCTCCCTAAATGCCACACAGCGGAAACACCAAGAAAAGGTACAGAAGAATGAATGTAAGTTTATTCTCTCTTATTCCTACTCCACATATCAAGAAGCGTTCAACAAACTGACCCTCTCGGCTCTCTCTGATCATCACCATGACCTCATCTGCAAGTTTGGTGAAAAGCTTCCGCACCATCCTCGACACCGTCTCCTGCTCCCACCAGAGATCCCTCGTCCGCGAATTACTGTTCAACACCACAACCGCATCTAGCCAATACTACCATGTGCTGATCCCTAAAAGAACAGCCCAATTCCAATTATCAATAACTCGTAGTTAACCAGTGTGTTCACTCCCAGCCAATAATACTTTTGCACTGTCACTATGTTGAAATGCCCTGTAGTATGACCTTCTCTCCACCTGGTTTTTACATATCATATTTGTATCACTTACGTTACTTGTATATTATTTGTCAATTAAATGACCCACTCCTCAATTATCTACCTGTATATTTTTAGCCTTCTGACTGTCATGTTCGTTCAAGAAACCGTTAATTATTATTATTATTATTATTATTATTATTATTATTATTATTATTACACACACACACACCTTTAAGACCTTTAAGTGTAGGACATACACTCATATTTCCACTCTTACTTCACAACAGAACCCTTAGGTCTCTCGCACTCCTGCGTGGTAACAAACCTACCTTGACCGAACAGTGCGTCACTGTTATATTATTTGGATCACCTGAAGACTAACACCCTAGCTTATTTTACCCCATGATTACACCCTAACCTTAACCTAACCTACCTTAACCTAATTTACCCTAACATAACATAACATAACCTAACCTAACCCTTCCCGGTAGCTTTAGAGTTTGATCATCAGGTGAAATAAGCTGGGGTGCCTAATCTTCAGGTAATCCCATCATCCATCAGAGGCTACACTGTTACGTTGCTTAAGATGATCAGGAAACAAGAGGGATTAATTTGTCAGGTACAGGGTATAATCTCTCGATCACGCTCACCAATCACCTGAAAATTAGACACCCTAGTTTATTCCACCTGATGATTAGCCACCTTCATCCTGCCTGGTGAGCTGGGTTAGGCTTAGGTTAGGCTAGATTAGGTTAGGTTAGGTTAGGCTGGGTTAAGTTAGGTTAAATTAAAATAGGCTAAGTTACATTTAATTAGGCTAGGTTAGATAAGGTTAGCGTTAAGGTAATTAATATTCAGGTGAAATAAATTGGGAGTGACTATTCTTCAGGTGATCTATGAGACACCTTGGTGGGCCGGTCCTGATGTGGCCTACAACATCCTGGGTGATCAATAGTACCTGGCGGAAACAAGTACTGTACAGGTAGAGTCCCAGGTAGGCAAATATGTGGCATGTTTTGGGAAGGTATTTTTTACCTTTTTGAGAACGGTGGGGGGAGAGAGAGAGAGAGAGAGAGAGAGAGAGAGAGAGAGAGAGAGAGAGAGAGAGAGAGAGAGAGAGAGTAAAGACAAAGACAGAGAGAGAGAGAGAGAGAGAGAGAGAGAGAGAGAGAGAGAGAGAGAGAGAGAGAGAGAGAGAGAGAGAGCCTTAAATTGTGTTTCCACTCGGGTTACACTTCACTCCCCTTCCACACCCTACACTTTCCCCTCTCACTCTCTCCCCCTACTCTCCCTCCCTCACTCTCCCTCTTTCTCCCCTCTCTCTCTCCCTTACTTTCCCCTCTAAAAATATTGGCCTTAACTGAATAAATAAACCCATATTTTCGTGTCAAGTTCTGGTTTCCGGTGGGTGTGGGTGGCCGTGGGTTTGGGCGTGGTTGGGTGTGGGCGTGGGTGGGTGTGGGCGTGGGTGGGTGTGGGCGTGGGTGTGGACGGGTATGGGCGTGGGTGGGCGGGTGTGGGTAGATGTAGGCGTGGGTGGATGTGGGCGTGGGTGGGTGTGGAGCGGGAGTAAATTAAAGGCGTGGGAGAGTGTCGGCGTGGATATGGGTGGGTGTGAATGTGGGTGGGTGTGGGATGGGAGTGAATTAAAGGCGTAAGCGAGGGTGGGCGTGGATGTGGGTGGGTGTGGACATGGTTGTAGGCGTGGACGACTGTGGGAATGGTTGTGGGTGATCATGGGTGAGCGTGGGTGGGCGTGTATGGGTGTAAGTACATGAGTGGGTGTAGGCGTGGGTGTGGGCGAGAGTGGGCGTAAATTAATGGTGATAGGTTTAGGTATATGGGCATGAGTGTGGAGGATTTACGTTAGGATGGAGTAAGTATGAATAACATCCAGATAAACATACGAACATACACGTTACATAAACAAACAAACAAAAATAGGTCAATAAATAGGTAAATATGATACACAATCAACAAAGACATAACGAAGTACAATCACAATTTCACATAAGTCCTTCTTGACGTGACCCCCAGGACCGTTATCTGCCCGCGGAGAAAAAAAATAATGCGAAAAAAGTACAATTTCATGTTATAACGTCAACATCAGCAATTTCTCCGTCATTTGGGAAAATTACTCGTCTCTCGGATAATCTTCGTGCGGGTAGGATGATCATACATAATGGCGGGAGTTGTGTTATGTCACGGAATCCGCCCAAAGTAGATCTGTTGAATAATTACACCAGACTCGAACGCACGAAATTACTAAGAAGAATGATGTTAATGTGATATATTCAGTGCTAAAGCGCCGCGTTTTAGGTTAGTAAATACATTAACAATAAAATAAATACAAATTAAGAAAGACAACTATGATAAAGTAAAACTTAAATGGGACTTACATTACTGGAGACTTGGCGGGAAAAGTGACGTACCTGAAAAAATAATAAATAAATATATAAGTACCTACATAGAGATAAGCTAAACAAACACGACTATATACAGTAAGGTAAAACTGTCAGTACACTCAAATTAAATTATCTTGTTTATTCTTACTTTGTTTTTGGTTTGTTTTTGTCACAGAAAAATAAAAATTAAAAAATTAAAATACGTCTCTAGCATAACATAATATCCTTAACTATTAATCCCTTTTAAGCCAAGTAATTAAAGTTAAGCATTTACGAAACCCCTTTTGAACACAGCAATTAAAGTTTAATTTTCAATGACATAAACATCGATCAATAAAATTGTCCTAAGCAACGTAAAATATTATCACATATTACACCTCCCTCTCCACCCTCAGACCCCTGTATATTAATGTTATAACAGCTCACAGACGTTGTGAATTCGTAATCAGGGAAAGTTGGAGCTTCCAATAACTTGACGACATAAAACGATTGATTCTTCAGGCTTCTACGCCCTTGACTCTTCAGGCTTCTACGCCCTAAACTCATGAGACATAAAGGCAAGCATGAACTTAGCATGCTTCCCTGTTGGGCGCTGTAAACGCTTCTGCGCTTCACCTTACACAAGGATGTAGGGGGGGGGTGCCCTCCCCCCTCCCCCCCCCCCCGAAAAAAAACACGCGCCCAGATATTTCAGTGAACTGTGACACAATAATCTGTTTGTTCTGTTGCAGCTTTTGAGTTTGTGAAAGCCCATAAGTCTCTACAAGGGTAAATATACAAACAGCGGGTAGTCATGTTTTATCTATTTCATATTTAAAACCATAAACTTTAAAAGCGAAGACAAATTACTCTGATGAAATAATAAATATAAAACAATAAAACTATCCCAGACACACACACACACACACACACACAAACAGGAAAAGCAAATTGAATCACCTATTCAGAGTAACTGGCAACTGTACCACCTCAACAAAAATATATATACTTCTTTGAGGCTTTGTAGCAATGCCTAAGACAATCTCATATCCTCAAATTATGTATAATAAAACAGAATTAAATTATTCCAGATAAAGAAAAATAAAGAGACGAAGAAAATGGTATCGCTTATTGCCAAGAAAAGGGAAATTGTATCGTTAATTGCAGTTAGTGGTAAGTATTGGCCTCGACGTTGTCAACACTGCAGCCATCCAGCCGTCGCTCGTTCAACACTGTAACATGAATATCTCTCTCTATTATTAAAACACGAACCTTTTACCAACATTGTAATATTCTAAAACAAAGATAATATATTAAATCCTAACAAAGAATCCATGACAATGACGGCGCCTCTGGGTGTGTCATCATTATTCCCTGCCTGACAATATGTCTCGGGAAAATTATTCATAATGGCCGCTAATATGAGATGAGAGTCTCGTCGAATGAATAATTATGACTGAATATGAATTATTACTCCCCTGTGTCCACCTAATGGAGTAAGTGATGCCAATTAATCTATTAAGTGAAAAATAGAAGAGATATATTAGCGACTGATACATCGACGGCAATAATTCACTCAACGTAAACAAGAAACAAAGCGGAAGATATTAGAAACCGGTGTTAAAAAGTCACAGCCACTAA